>WEIT01039447.1:181421-202803 GCA_013389985.1 Dryoscopus gambensis | reverse complement strand
GCTGCTCCCTCGGCGGTGCGCGCTCCCCGTCCGCGGCAGCTTCCCGCCTGTTGCCGCGGATTCCACCCGGCTGCTTCCCTTCCACCTCCTCCTCCTCCTTATGGCAGCTGCCCGCGGTTCGCCCCTTCAGTGCCACCGGCCGGGGGGGCGGCAAGGACCGGGCACAGCTCTGCACGCCCGCCAGCGCGGTCCTGCTCGCCGACCCGATCGGCAGCGACCTTAACTCGATAAACGAGTTCTTCCAGTGCCATTGCAGCAGATACATGTGGGTCGGCAGGTGCCCCCAGCCAGGTGTGCCCAGTGCCGCACACAGGTGCCCCCAGCCAGGTGTGCCCAGTGCCTTGCACAGAGCGCAGACCTCCCTTGTCTTTGTGCTTAGACGATTTACTGCCAGGAGTGCCAGACTCAGCCCTGCGCAGCAGAGTCCACGTTTGGTTCCTGGTTTGTGGCATTGTGAAGAGGTTGTATTGCAAATATGTAACTCTGTGTCTGAAAGGCAAAGGTCCGTGGAGATCCAGAGAGAGTAGCAGGTTAAGAGGATATTGTCAAGGCAATCAGAGCCGTGGACATCCGCTGAGAGCTGTCTCCTACGGATTTTATTTCATGTAACCCGCGCGCAGCACATTGCTCTCCCCATCCTGATCATTACAGGGCTTTCCTTCTCCACAGGATAGCATTAGGACAGCACCATCTCTGGCCAAACTGTTGAGCCTGATTAATTGAAAATAAAAGCTTAGTTCCACAAATAAGTTTGAAAAGAGCAGTCAGATATCAATACTGGCTGAGTCAAAGTGATTTCTATGTAGACATAAGGCCAGCCACACCTGGTCTGTAAAGCTGGAGGCAGTGTGTCACTGCCATTCTGCCGTGCAAGAAATTACTCCCTTTTTGGGAAAGAGGAGGTCCCACCAGGCTTTTCCAAAATCTTTAAGGACTCTTTTCCATAATTTGAGCTTAATAAGGATTCCACAAAATGCTGGTTTTTCAGTCACTGCTGATTCATTAAAACACCCATTGTTGATCTAAACCTGCAGCACAAAGTTCCTGCAAATGCCTCCCCCATTAACTGGACACACACATACCTGTAACACATACCTGCTGCACTACCCTGCTCCACAGCCTGAATACTCAAAACAAGCAGTTCAGCACTAACACCAGTATTTGGCAGTTTTCTTCTTCCTCTATTTCTGAGCTACAGGATTACTGCTCAAGAAGATAGTCTGTTTCTAAAACACAGGGTTACTGCTCACAAAGAACAGAGTATTTTCTCTTAGGGTCTACCAGCTGGATTACCTGCTGTCATGAACAACCTGGAACAGATCTGCCTCTTTCCACTCCCTCAGTCACATACAAGAGGATGGCTACTGCTGCTAGAAGCAATCCCAGGCTTATACCTTGTCTTATACCTTGTCTCTGCATTTCAGTCTCTCATCTTTGGCAGTATCTGGGGGCTGTTTCTCTGACTTCTTTCCTGAGCTTATCTTTGGTGAAGTGAAAAACCCTTCCCATTAGAACAGCAGTTCATTGTAAGGTGCTGGTATTTCAGGTGTAGTGATTTCTTTAGGATGTGGCCTGGCCTCAAGAATATGAGGGCTTGTCTGGGTGGTTTGGAGTTGTTGTGGGTTTTTTAGCGACTGCCAGTGAAGAATAACTGGCTGAAAACATAAAGTGGGCAGTATTTTGCTCACAAAAAAAAGAGCATTTGCAAAATGACAGCCTGATGTCCATTGAAAAGGAAGGAAAGAGAACAGCTAAATAAGGGAGACTCGAAGGTGACCTCATCACTCTCTACAACTTCTTTAAGGGGGGTTGTAGTAAGATGGGGACTGGTCTCTTCCACCAAGCAGCAACTGACAGAACGAGAGGACACAGGTTCAAGCTGCGCCAAGGGAGGTATCGGTTGGATATTAGAAAAAAAATTTTCACAGAAAGACTAATAAAGTACTGGAACAGACTGACTGGGGAGGTGGTGGAATCATCATCCCTGGATGTGTTTAGAAAAAGACTGGACAGGGCACTCAGGGCCATAGTCTAGCTGAGGTGTTAGGGCATCAGTTGGACTCAATGATCTTGGAGGTCTCTTCCAACCTAGTGATTCTGTGATTCTGTGAAGATGGATATCATGAAAGGTAAAGATTTAAGCAATCAATAGTTAAGACCTCATAGGAAGGAAGTCTAAAGAAAGGAGTTAAGAAAAGGAATGATGCTTTAGAAAATAATTCATAGGGCCATTTATCCCAGTTGTGAGTAGAACAGAAATAGCAGTAAGCTTAGCTTGGCCACATCATGAGGACTCTATTGACCTTAAGCACATAAAGAAAATACAAAGGAAGATGGGTCAAATCACTAAGAATAAGAAAGAAATACTAAAAAAACCCACTGCAAAACCACAGAACTGTCAAGAGCTACCAGATAAAAACTGCTCTTTACATATATTTGTACTAAGAAGGATATAGAGAAATGATTAACCCCCTACTCAACAGAGAAGAAAATCTATCAACAAATTATGAAGAAAGCTAAAGGGATTGGTGCCTCTGTTGTATTAGACTTATAAAAAAGATCATGCACAAGCAGATGATTGGGACTGGTGATGCTGAGAACAAAATTATCTCAGCCCAGAGTAGGTAAAGAACAGACAAGGAGCACTCAGATGAACCAAATGTTTTCAAACAGTTTGAGTCTAGTGAACATGATTGAAAGTTGAAGAATTAAGAAGGGGAGTGAGATGCTGGGAAAACAGAAGAGGCAACGGTAAATTGCTGTTATCAGAGGAGGGATGGAGCCAGAGAAATACAGTTCAATTTAAGTGTTACTAACTTAAATTCATGCAAAAATCCTGGGACAAATAAACTTCACAATCTATTATTAGCACCTAGATGATAACCAGAGAACAATTGCAGTCAACATGGATCTGTCAAAAATAAATCACACCAGATAACTTGATTTTCTCCTCCAATAGGGAACAGGCCTTATGGATAGGACAGACCCTCTTGTCATCTTGATTATATTTATGACACTGACATGACATTTTCTTTAAAAAGTTAAAGAAATACAGTCTGGAAAAATGTATTATAAGGTCTGTACAAAACTGACTGCAAAGCAAGGAACAGTTCATAGCAAACAATAGTTCACGGACAAAAGGAAAGGATACATTGCTGGTTTTCTAGAGCCTGTCTTCAGTCTGGGTCTTTTTGTTATTAACAATGCAAATAACAGAACAGAGAAAATTCGTATTAATTTCGCAGCTGATGCAAAGCTGGAGGGAGGACACAGAATTACATTTCAAAACATTTTTGACCATTCAGAAAACATTTAAAATAAATAATAACTTTAAAATAAATAATAAAGAAGATGTTCAGTAAGATCAAGTTGCATCGTAATTCAACACATTATACTGGTATAAATCATCTTTGCCTTTCCTCTACCCCTTGCTACTCTTTTTCTGTCTCACTGTCTTATGCCAGCATTAATTTTTCTGGGGCTCTCTGGTT
Source organism: Dryoscopus gambensis (assembly GCA_013389985.1). Classification (NCBI taxonomy): domain Eukaryota; kingdom Metazoa; phylum Chordata; class Aves; order Passeriformes; family Malaconotidae; genus Dryoscopus; species Dryoscopus gambensis. The sequence continues at coordinate 199,312 of WEIT01039447.1, read as the reverse complement.
GAGTGTATGAGGAAGCTGATTAACTTTACAATTATAATTCCAGAGTTAGGTGTAACCTGGAGCACTTTGCTGATCTGTTTGACCCTACTTTGGGTTGTGGCAATGGATGAGGAGACCTACTGAGTTCTTGTCTTGCTGTGATTTTTCCACTCATTAGAAAGAAGGAACACAGTTGGCATAAAACTTAATATCATGGTACAACTGATACTTTTTGCAACAACACAATATGGATCATTCATATTCAGACTGTGATCCAATATAAATCCAAAAGTTCTGGTTCTCTGATCTCAATCTGCTGGATGTCTTAGGCACAGTTCCTTCATTCTCTCTGAGTTTCTTCAGCTTCTTTGAAAAACACCCTGAAATCTGTGAATAACTATTTAGTATTATTGACTGAACACTAAGCAATTGCTCTTTTCTGTTTATTAACCATTTCTTCTCATCCTTTGTCTAAGTAACTCAGGATCTTACTAAGAGCCACTGTAAACATACGTTTCTCCTATGTCAATAGAAATCGTTCCCTAAAAGCAACAAATTCCTGCAACTAAAATGTTTGCACGAGAGCCTGAGGCTTGTTCTTGTACCTAGCATGAGATTTGTTTTTCTGTCAGTGGCTTCTTTAAATATAAAAATGGTGCAATCTAATGTTAATCCATGAAGAAATGCCAGGCCCTGGGCATACCAGGTGTCCCTGACCACCCAGAGCCCCAGTCCTCCCCCGGGGTGGGCTTTAGGCAGACTCTGTCCTCAGCTCTGGCCTTTGCTGTTCCTCACTAGCTGACTGGGCTTCCTGGATTGGCCTTGGACCTGGCTTATCCTGCTTCATTTTCCTAATGATCACCGGACTCTTACAGCCCCTGTCACCAGTCCAGCCCTGTTCTCCTGGCCTGGCTGGATGCTCTGGGATGATCCCTTGTTCAGGTCAGTGCCCCTGTGTGGGCACTGGCTCCTGATTGCTGCCCTGTGGGGCAGCCCCACTCTTGCTGCTCCCTGACAAGGTATGAACTTTAAAAGCATCTTATGCTCTCTCTGGAAAATAAAACTCTGCATCTTGTCTCTCCCTAATGTATCATTTGCAAATTCAATCTTAAGTGAGTCTGAAAGTAAAGGCAAGGCCTGAATATCATCAGATATCATCAACAAGCATCACAAGTTGGACTTCAAAGCAGAAGGACTAAAAGACCTTACTTCTTATTCAAAAGAGCAATTAAGCACATTCTTAGCATAGCCTGTCCTCAAAGACTTTGAATTTAATTATATAGATTGAGACCTTTCCTCAGCACCAAGCTCGGCTGCTGTACTTTAGAAATGTGATTGTACACATCAGTATGTAGTCACACCTGTAGGTGTGTACTAGAGACTTTGTGCCCTTGTTGTATAGGAGGTGTTGCTAAAAACCAAAACAACAAAAACCCACAAGCTAAATGGCCAAGAAAGCAAATTATATTTTAAGTCCTGCAGTGTTTCTGATGAATAACAACATTTACAAATTAGGTCTTCCTTACTTGCAATTTTTTGTTTTATGAGGAACAGTACTGGGCATTTTCAGAGTTCCAGTCTGAAAATGCTTTAAGCAGTCAAAATGAGACTTAGAACACCCTCTGGGCAGCACTTGCAGACTATGGGCACAAATATATTCAAGTCGTGTATACAGAAAGCAACAACACTTGTAAACCAGAAGGGCTGTTTCTGTACAAAACAGAAACCACAGTCTCTTTGGCTTCCTACTTACATCCTTCCTCTTTTCACTTTTCACTTGGCCTTCTTGCTTCATTCCTTGTAGCCCAGGAATTAAATCAAAGGTACTTTCCCTTCACAAATTAGGACAATTGCTTCCCCACTGAGGTTGAATCTTCAGAAGTCTATACATGTACATCCTTCCTCTGACCTTATTTTCAATGTGCTTTTTGTTGGTAGGATGGCTGTGACACCTCAAGCTGAGTTCTACTAACTCCTGAAGTGTTTTTATAGTCTTAAGAAAATTCTTCTCATTTTATCCACTTTTCAGAAAGTAATCAAACCCAGGATCACTTGTGAAAGCAGTGGGACCAATAGCAATGCTTTACTGGCTGTGGCAAGAGCTGATTACTTGCTTTGAACACGGGAAATAGACTACGGCCGTCTGCTGGCAGTCGAACGCTGCTGCTGGCTGCCCTCCTCACAGTGAAGCTGTAGCTGGTATAGATCCATATCAGGAGCATGCAATGCACATTTAGATGTGACATCAAACATTCCTACCTCGCTGCAGGTGTGAGATGCTGGGTAAGGGCTCCCCCAGCCCCGAGGGCCGCCCTGAGAGGTGTCCCTGCCCCAGGGAGATCATCACCACGAGCTGCCATGCAGGACACCTCAGTGGTCTCGGGGGATGCGATACTTACAGCAAGCCACTCACTACAGGCTGGCTTTGTTTGTTCTTATTTTTTCTGTTTTGTTGTTTTTTTTTTTCTTGCTACAAATCTAGGTTCATAGAGATTCTTCCATCAGTTACTCTGACTTCCTTCTATTGAGTCAGTTGCTCACATGCATTTTTTATGAATTTAAAGAAAGGCTTGTGGTAGTGTAATTGCTGATTTCCTCCCAAGGAATTTTCTTGAGACAAAGATGAAAGGCTGTTGCATTTATCATATCTCTCCCTGTCAGCTAATTTAGCTGGAACATATGCTAGACAATACCAAAAAATAAGTAAATATCAACTGGAAGCATTCAAAATAGAAATTTTAAAAGCATATCACATTGTCATGTTTTTTAACCTGATGGACTGAAAATAATATAAAGCACCAACAAAAGCTTGCTAGATGACAACTGCATGAACCATCTTCTCCCATATTCACATTTCTGTCATGTTTGCACTATTTGACTTAGCTTTTCTCATACATAAAATGCTGCCATATTAATAGACACAAAAAACAGGTGGATGTAAAAGCAGGGCAAACTACAGAACTATCATGAATGAGCAAAATTTGCTCTGAGATAAAGAAAATCATAGTTGACAGTTTATTTGCACATTCATTATTTTACTTGTGTTGAAATTAAGAGGTCAAACAGTACAGTGAGTCTGCAATACATGTGGAGGAGGAAACTGTAAAATGGGAATATTTCTTTGTAGTTTCATATACTAATATGAGTATTCTCATACTAATATATACTATTCTCTGAAGTTGTTTGGAGCTTGGGGAAAAATGTTTTTGTTGAGTGTGGAAAAAATGGATCTGCTATAAAACACATGCGTTCTTAAGAAAAGTAAAGTTTCCATCCAGATGTTCTCCTTAAATTTGAAGCATCTTGAGAGCTAACAAAAAGAAGATGACTGCTCTTTTCACACATCAGCAACCAAACATTTATGCCTTAGAGCACTCCCTTTTGTGTTTGTGTCCTGTGTTGTTTAGCCATTTTTCAATGTTCAAGGCACTTGCTGTTTCATGTCCAGTACTAGCCCCATGTTATGGCTAAGTATAATAAAAGGCATTTTACAAAGAACCATCCAAACTCTTTCTCTTGGAAGCTGAGCCTTAATAGCACTTTTCTCAGTCTCTAATTGTTTGTTAGAGTTGATTTAAGCTGTGGCTGGTACACGTAGGAGGCACACTCTAAATCTGCATAGATATGCAGGGAGAAGAACGTGTGGTTTCTATTCTTGTTCTGTTTTGCTATAGTTTATTGAGCACACTGACATCCATGACAACTTACTGAAAATCTTTTTGGCTGCAACTGAGTTCTTAGTTTTAAAACTAAGAATTAACTTCAGATTATGAGACACTGTCACTGCTTGTGAACCTCAACCCGAGAGATTCAGAACACTGCGTCTTCCCTAACCTTCCGTGTGGAATTTGCCTTTGTTATTAATACCACAGTGACATTTGATGTTCAAAGTCAGGGAACTGCTATATTTAACATAACGTAAAACAAATGTAATGCCAATCTCAGAAACAACACAAAAGGTGGGAAGGAGAGCTATGACATGATGTACTTTCTGGTTAATTAAGTTGTATGAAATTTGTACCATTTTATTCTAGCATGGAATATTATGTGATTAGATCTGTTATGTCATATAATTGTGTTATCACTGTGTATTTTTATGTCTTGTGATATTTGGGAAGGAGGTGTTGGATACCTCAGCTTTACAGTGAGTGATCAAGCAATGTCCATTTTTCACAAAGATTTCTGAGCCACACCTGGGTACTGCTAGACCCTCCCATCATTTATTAGCCTGCACAGATATCAGTCACACACTTGAACATTACTGTGAACATAACCCATGAAATTAGAGGCTTTAAAATGCAAAAAGGCCCTTATACCTTTGTATGCCAAGGTTTTGGTAGCCGAGGAGGCTACAGGGGTGGTTTCTGTGAAGCTGCCAGAAGCTTCCCTGATGTCCAACAGAGCCAAGGCTGGCTGGCTCCAGCACGGACCTGCTGCGGGACAAGGCTGTGCCCAGCAGAAATGGAGACAACAGCTCTGGGATAACAGATTTCAGAGGGGAAATAACCTCCGTGCAACTGCAGTGGAAGAAAGGAGTGAGAATACGTGAGAGAAACAACTGCAGACACCAAGGTCAGTGAAGAGGGAGGTGCTGGAGCAGAGATTCCCCTGCAGCCCGTGGTAAGGACCATGGTGAGGCATGTCTTAGTGTGTCTTAATAAGTTATTGAGAAAAAATGAGTATACTGGCATGTTTTCTGTGCAAGATCTTGCATTTCACAAAGAGTAGGAGCCTCACACGGGACACAGGTCATGTTTAAGCGCTTTGTTACAGAGGTTTATTTAACCATTTCGCTGAACAGCCTGGGAGGAGCCGCGAGCCCTCTGGTGGTTGGTCATCCCCTGAAATTCTCATCCCAACGTTCTATAACTAATGCAATAACCCATACACAGTTTGCTTTCAGTAGCACCAAAAGTTTTGTTGTATTATCCCGAGAATGTTGCTATGACTACTTTTCTACACATAGGAAATGAAATAGTAACAATTTACTATTATTAATCAGGCTGAGAGAGTTGGGACTGTTCAGGCTGAAGAAGAGAAGGCTCCATGGAGGCCTTAGAGCACCTTTCAATGCCTAAAGGGTCTCCAAGAGAGGTGGAGAGGGAGTTTTGACAAGGGCATGGAATGACAGGACAAGGAAGAATGGCTTTAAACTGATAAGGGGCTGGTTTAGATTAGATGTTAGGTAGAAATTCTTCCTGTGAGGATGGAGCAGCCTGGTCTAGTGGAAGAATGAGAGGCCAACCCTGGCCATTCTATGATTCTATGAATTGAACTAGTTCTAACAATACATGAAACACCTGCATGAGACACAATACTCTTCTATAAGGGAGATTAACTTTAAAATCCAAGAATACATGCCTGTTTCTGCAAAAGGAATGATGGCCATGTGGTCACTGAGAGCTTGGCAGGGGCCTGGCACACCAAGCATTTTGATAGAACAGAGGTTGGGAAAAGACGTCAGTGTTTGCAGGAAGAAAGGCAGGAATTGTGTTCTCATGTTAGACCTGAAAGAGTGCAATAGGTTTTGTAGTTCTCAGATGAGATGGGTAGAAAGGAACTAGCTCCAAACTGCAGCAATCACTGGACTGAAATTGAGTGATAAATAACTTGAACTAAATTTTCTTGAAATATGTAAGAATTGCATTTTTTGTAAAGGAGGTAATGTTTAAATATAAGAGGGGGATTTTTTGGTGTTATTTGCTGAGGCCAATGCAGTGCACTGTGTTTGAAGGAAACAAGAAAATGTATATCTCATGCAGATTTAATATCTCAGCTTATGTTCTCATCTTGGTATCCAGATGAATCATGTAGTCATTGGCTTCTTTATTCATCCCACATCAGTGGATGGTTGCTAACAGTTTCCAGTAATAGAACAGGGGATGCAAAAGACTTTTTCAGGTCTGTGATTTCCAGATAGCTCAGCCCCTCTTAGGCTTTTTCATAAATTTTGAAAATATTTACCACAGAGCTTTCTATATTTATCAGGATTCATGGCTGGTGTACATGTGAGTGTTTTCACAGCTTGGCTGATGGTATTCACATGCTTCAGAGCTGGGGGCTGAGTTTTCTCCTCTGGCTGATTACTGGGAAGATTTCTTCCACAGTCCCAACCCTGACACAGTCCCTTCTTGCCCAGATGGGAGATCAGTACAGGTTGCTACCCAGCAGATCATATGTCCTCAGCAACAGATTTTTCTGTTTAAAACTCTAGCTAATGGTGAACAAATGTGCCCAAATTATTTCTGTAAAGCCTTCTCCTCTAGAAGCGGAGAAAAAGGGATAAGCTGAAACTGTAGTGTGGGCACAGAAGCTCAAAGGAGCTCCAGGAGCATGTCATTGAAAAAATTATCCAATGAAGGGGGAAAGAAGAACAAAAATCCTTACATTCCATCTTGAAACATTTCAGGTTATTCCTGCTATTCAGATGTTTGCTGCTGTTTTATTAAGTCCAAAGAGCACAAACAGCTACTAGATAAGCAAAGAAAATTCTAGAGGTTCAGCCACACAAGCAGAATAAGGTCCAGTTTTCTCATTAAAAGATTCTTTAAAATCTTCACCACAATACTAGTGCATGCCTTCCCCTGTTTCTGTAGTGCAGTGAGATTCTATGATCTGCAAATTATGTAAGTGAAACAAGGATATTTAAAAAATACTTGGTATCTATATAAAATCTTCTTTTCTTAAAAAAAAAAACAAAAACAAAAACAAAAAACCAAACAAAGCCCAAACCAACAGGAAAGAAAGCATCAGTCAAGCGGACAAGTGCAATTTGGTGAACATTTAGCAGAAAGTTTGTATTATCTGTAGGGTTGCAGACAGTTCTTACGCATTCATTCACATGCTGTATAAAATAGTTCAAATATCCCCAGGAGCTGGTATTTTGAGATATTTCTTTTGTAGAGGTTGAAGTACACTGGGTTGTACACATGCAGACAGTACCCACGCGAACTAATGTCAGAGAGCAGGGCTGTGTGACCTTCTCAGGTGAGGCACCTACCCCTGCAATCTCACCTGCAGACCCTGTGAGTGTGCACCAGTGAACGCACCTGTGCTTCAAGACATGATTTTCCCCATTGCCACATGTGTCAAATTCCTCTCCTCTGGAGGATTCTTTTATGAAGGAAATGAGGCTAGACATCTGCATTCTGCAATTAACCTTTTGTTCCAAAGTTACTCACTTTTGTAATGGGGAACAAAAATTAAAAGTGCACAGCAGGTGGCAGCCCTGGTCCTGCTTGGCTTTAGCCTGGTTTGCACCTCGGAGGAAAAGTCAGGCTTCCGGAACTGGAGTGGTTACTGCTATTAAACAGCTGTCCTTTCCTTTCTTGGAAGCAGGTGATTTCTAGCAAAGAAGTGGAAATTACCCGTGCCACTGGTCACTGCCATACTATAAAAGCAGAGCAGTTCAAGGGAAGCTAATTTGAAAATAAAATGAGTAAACTATGTGAGCAGCACAACTCACTGGTAATTTGGGACGGAATCTGTGGTGTAGATTCAAGTTGAGTCAATACAATGTCAAAATAAGCAAAATAAAATAAGTAATCAAACTCTTGATAATCCTGCCTGAGTAATGTTCCACAGCCACCCCAATACATCTGCCTTTTAGCAGAAGCAAGAGCCTCCCACAGTGTATTTTTGGATACTGAATGGCCTGAATAATCTGCAATATTTTGGCTAAATTGTAAGGAGTAGAGTGTTGTAGTCTAAAGCTTGTAGAACCAATTATGTAAAATTCTTTAGCAGATTCTGAAATTTAATTCCTGAAATGTAATTCTTACCCCTCCTATCTTCTCTGAACCTTAGAAGCTGTGTTAGGGAAAGCAGGAGGAGGGGGTTCATATCTTCCCTGCAAATGGGGCAGTTTGCTTTGAGATACTATGAATAATAACTCTCAGAAAGCCCTCTTATCAGCTCCAGATGGATTTGCATCCCTTCTGTTTTCAGACAGGCCTAAAAACCATGATGTCATTGAATATTACACATCCTTGTTCCATTTCCTCACCTGGCCTGTGGGGAAAAAAAAGCAGGAATCCTTCTGGGAATATGTTGATCATGAGATTTAAACTTGAGAGCATTTATGTATCATTATTTTGGATGACTGACTGGCATTTTGTACTTGATTTGCTAAAACTCTTTGTTTATTTGCCTGAATGGGACATTTCAGTACTTGGCTGAAGTATCACCTAACACCCAGGGGAATGCCTTAGACCCACAGACTTAGGTTGTTGTTCGGCTTAATTGGTATTATAACTGTAGACCTTCTGTGATATTGAGTATGGCTTATTATGGCTTATTTTAAACTTTTTAATCCAGTATTAGGAGGAATTGCCATTAAGTTACACCATAGAAAAATAATAAGCCTAAAGTTAAATCTTGCGTTGTTTGTTTAAAACTGTTTAAGCCTCCTGTTCATCACAAATCCCCCAACATTTTTACTGAACTCCCTTGTGCTTATGCCAACACTTTTTATAGCATGTGAGCCAGCCTTGTGCCCAGTGTAGCACCAGAGAAGTCAGTGGGGTCATACTGGAGATTAATTTCACAATATTTCAGTCATCTAAACTGATTCCCTCCAAGTAAGCACAGAGCCCTGTGCTGCTGAAGTCAGTGGAGGCTCAGTAAATGCCTCTTGCAATTCTCATGGAGTCTCTTTTCTGTGAAAATACCTATTCTTGTTCCTTTGCTTTGTGTGATAACTTCCCCAGACAATTATGTCTATTTCCAAGATAAATACTGAAAGGTCCTAAATTTTGTGCATGGGATGTAAGGTAATGGAAATTGCATTAAGCATTTTCTGGGTTTGCTATGTAAAAAAAAAAAAGTGAAAATTGGAAAAAAGTCTCAGAAATTAATTGATAGTTTTAGCATTAATTGGGTAGCAAAAGTAAAAAGAGCTGCTTAGAAATTAGGGTGTAATTTCTGTCTGTAGTGCTTCCCCTGCACTGCAAGGACTCTATGCACTTCAAATGATGTTGGAGCATTTTGCAGAAGAGTATAAAAGTGTGTAACATTTGAAATTATCATACAAAATAGGGAAAAGGATGAAAAAGTAGCATTGCTTGTAAATCTAATTTTGTGAGTAAACTTGAACAAGAAGTTGGTGGGTTTTGTTATCTGAAATTCCTACTTGAGGCACTGGACAAAGCTGCTTTCACAGGATAACTAGGACAGACTCAAGATTTGACAATAAAAACTCTGTGAGGAAAGGGTGTCCCACCTTATAAATTTGCTTTTTTGATAAGAATTTGATATTGGGTCAAAGTTGTAGACACACAGGATTTGTATGTGCAGTTACATGGCAACGTGCTTTAGCATGGAGATGGTGAATAATGTTGAGTGATCTTTTATAGTAACAGCGGAGCTGAGCAACAAAGGAACCCTCATTAAACAGGGAATCCATGGAAGAAAAAGAGCTGGGGATTCAAATCTGTTAAAAACATGGAAGGCTTCATCTGCTCTGCTTCTTGTAGGAGTTCTTGTTTACTCTGCACAGCAATATTTCAGTCTAAAGGCCTTGTCTACTGTGGACTGCCATTTCTGGGAAGGGAAGTGAAGTGAACGCCAGTGTAGCATTGAATAACATTAAATCGGGACACAGATTTTAATTCTCCAGCCACAGCAGTGTTGTGTCAAATGCTCAATACAGAACAGACTTTGATAGACAGCAAAGATAAAAGGGGAAAGAGTGAAATTACATTCTATATATGCTTTGTCTCCAAATTGTAGAATTCCTTTATAATAGGAGAAGTTTGCTTCTAAGAAGAAATGAACTTACTATGCCAGCCCAACACATAGCTGGTATTTGGGGAGTTCAGATCTTACCATAACATACACAAGTCCAGTGTGAAAACATGTCTTAGAAAGACATAAGTAACTGCTTTGCTTTAAGCAACTCTTTAAGTTCTGAGAACTAGCACTGGTCCTGTGCTACACGCTCTGCACATGATCTGTTTGCTGAGCAGCCCCCGCAGGCAGAACTGACCCTCATTTGTGTGTAAGGGGGGAACAGGTGCTGCCACTGCTGTGCTCCGGTGTCCTGGGCTGACGCTTGGGCTGCTCCTGACTTTTCTCCTGCAGGGTGTTACTGTCAAAGCTGATCAGTAATATCTAAAGGAAAAACAGCCCTAGCACTGTTTCTATCCTTGATAAGTGAGGAGATAAGCAAGGCATCTCTTGCTAGGCCTCATAATAGAGTTGGATGAAGTAATGAAAAATAATATTCTAAAACTTGGAAAGAGATGGATTTGTTCAGGTTGCTTGTCCAGTGGATATAATGTACCTTTTGTTACCCTGCCTATTTTTGAACTGCCTTCTCATTTTCTCAAGCTGCTACAAGTCTTTTATGTGAGGAGGCTTTCATTGAATACCAATGAAGGAGTTAAATTATCTAGGTAGCACAGGCTAAAGCTGAAACTCCCTAGCATCACCTTTCTTAAGTATCATTGTCTGGTAAGGAAATAGGTCTGTAAGTGATACTATTCATCTGAACAAGGAGAAACTGTTATCAGGATACTTGTCAGCTGTGTGATAGTGATACCTGGGCTGCCCTGTGGAGCCAGATATCATGGCAGATAACGGGGGGATGTCTGCTCTGGGGCAGTGTGGGACTCTGAGTAGCAGAGCAACAGAGGCAGGGAACACCTCACAATGCAGCCATTCCCCTCCCCAGCGCCTGTGAATTTCAGAACTCGGCTTCATTCATAAGCATTTACTTCTTCTGTAGCCGCTACAACAATAACAATTTTTTTTTTTTTGGCAAACAATTTGCATCTATAGTGTCATGTGAATAAATTAAATAAGTGACTCCAAGAATTAACTTGTAATAGAACTACTGACAGAAACAAAAGCATAGTCATTAGAAGTATTGTGTAAATGAAGCATATTCCATTAATATTTCTTGCGTACGTGACATTAACTGTAAACCTGAGGAACAACATGTACAAGTAGGTAGCAGCCACTGATATGACAAACTGATGGTGCAAGTAGAATTCTCTTCTGTTTTGATGCCAAAAGGGAAGTCAACATTATAAGTGCAAGCATTTAAGAGTCAGAGTTTTGTTAACTTTACCACAGCATTATAGACTGACTTTCAGCTGGACTCTTCATTAGAAATGCTTTTACTTTACAGGTCTGAATGCTGAGTCAAATCCTTCATCTCACAGGAAGCACTTTTTAAGGTAAGATTTCAAATACCCTTTTTTTTTACTTTAAGCTGCACTTCCCATCTTTATATGACATTTCTGGTTTTTTCTTGGACAAATGTTTTGTGTACCACAAATATTATGAATGGAAACAGATCAATTTAGTCCCAAAAGATTTTGGTAATGAAGTTACTATGCAAAGGAAATGTTGACTTGCTGACTGAAAAATGCTATTAAGAATGTAGGAACTTGTTATTCTGGCATCTTTGTTCATGTAAGCAAGAGCTTATACAGACCTAAGTGGATGGGAGAGGTAAAAGTGGGGAATGTTTTGTGATGAGTCCTAAAGGGTCTGAAAAAGGTGACCAACTAAAAAATAATCATATACCTTTCTTACACTGTTCAGTGTAATAGCCAAAATTGCTTAAGGGGTCTGTACCACTACAGCAAACTGTCCATAAATTACATTTAAAAAGACATTTCTCCTGGAATTTGTGTTCCTTTTTGAATGTTCCAGAGTGCTGTGGAGGTAATTGTGTTGGGCTGATGGGAATCAGTGTGGTGATCAATCAGCCAACAAGCTATGACTCAAACCTTTGCCACAAAGATGGAATTAAAAGAATATAATTTGAATTCCAGCTAAATCCTGACTTTTTGACAAGCTGGGTAAATGACATTCTTAGAGGTGCTGTGTCTTGTAAATCATGAAAGAATGGAAGCTGCAAGTCTGGCTTGTAAGGACTCCCTTACAAGTTCAGGAGCAGGCTGAAGCAGAACTCCAGGAGCATGTCAAGGCAGACTGGCAGCTTGCTGGAATTGAGACAGGATGCACAGAATATTTTTAGTACTTGAAGGCTACCTACTTGCTTTAAAGTATATGCAATACTTCTGTCCTTGGGCTAGAGTTCTCTGTTGTGACTCCGTAATTTTACCCTCTGGGCACAGCAATCCCTGAAACAAAAGGAAAGTATATCTGATGAAAGCAGGATTAGTTTATACTGATTTTTACAGGGATTTACAACCATAGAAGCAGATGTTCCAGGAGTCATTTACAGGTTGTTTAAAAAAATCACACAACACAGTTCACCATGACAAGATGACTTTATAAGGCTTGCATATAAGTAGATTGCCAGTCTATCACCAAATAAGTTTTAGGAATTTCTCTCAGATGTGTTTTTATATTATTAAGTATAGAAAAGAGCTCCGTCTGTCAGTGTTAAGGACAATGTGTTGATTTGGTTTTTTGCTTTAAGAAATAAACTATCAAAACCCAAAGAAACACACCATTTAATCTTCGTGTAATAGGTGAATTGTTACACAGGAAGCCGGTTACTCTAAAATGAGTTAAGTACTCCTTTCTGCACCAAAATGGTTTGGACACAAGATGATGTCTGTCCTTCATGCAATCTACTGATGTGTATTTGCCCCCCAAGGCCACAGACAGATAAGCAGTAAGTTGAGTCATTCTAACCTTACCAACATTACTTCTCGTTGTGAAAATTTGGAGGAATACGTGCACATGCAACTGCTCCCTGTGAGAACAACATGTACAGGAGCACCACAGAGGATATTGCTTGTTCTTGCCTGTTCCGTGTTCCTCAGAAATGCAGCTGAAGCAGCAGCCAGCCCACAAACATACATGCTTAGGACTACTTCTGCTTTTTAAAAAAGAGTATCTATCATATTTTTACAAAAATTGAGCTCAAATGAAAAATTTTAACAAAGTTAAGGGATACAAGTAATTTCTTTTTCTATCTAGGTTCTAAATGGAAAAAATAATTGTGGAAAAAAAGTATCAGTTAGGAGCTGGCCTTGGTGTTCCTGTCAAAAACTTCTGCCATCACATATGTAAACAGAAAAACTATTGAGGTCAAGGTCCTCACTGAAGTCTAGTCTTTGCTCTAATGAATTCCCCAAACGGTTTCATACTAAATTAGGGCACCAAATTTAAAATGTTATGACTCCTTTAAAGGAAACTGTAAGACTCAAGAGATCCTGGTGAGAAGACTATGAAACATGCTGAAAGAAGACAATATATTTTTACATTTTTAGCCATATTTTTAGCCATAATGTATCCTAATCTCATGGGCTCTTTGTTGTATGTCTGGCCTGTTGTGGCTACTGCTAGCTGTGGTTATGCACTTTAGACTGGATCTTGAGAAAAATTAAATAAAACATTTCATTTCCATAGCATTTCATTTTCTTTCTTTTGAATGTCTCCAGGCAGCACAGAACATATTTCATTATGTGCTAACTATTCAGTCTTCTTCACAATGGCTGTTCAAAGTTTCCTCTGAAGTCTATTTTTAGGCATTTTGTTTTTTATGGTGATCTACTGATTGTTCTGCTGATAAGACATGTAACTGTTGGCACCAACAAAATCAAATTTAGAGTTGCACATCTTTCTCTAGACTTATTGTGGTACATATCAGAAATCTGTCAATATTGCTTTCCTTTCTTAAAATGTGTACTCCTCAGTCAGGAATTCCTGGTCCATACTGCATCCTATTTGTGATCTAATACTTTAAGGCTCTGCTTCAGGTGGGGCTTTTCAGTTTTGTCATAAACTAGACAGGAAGGGAACACTGAAACTACATTCTCCTTTGGCTCCATATAGTGTGCAACTCTACCACTCTCAATGGAACTGCCTGTGAGTGCTGATTTGACCCAAGATCAGTAAACAACCAAGTGCCCACTTGGAGGAAAGAATCAAGGAAAAGAGAAAACCAGAAAATGTGTGCTGTCGTTGCTCTGGTGTCTTGAAGCCTAAGCAGGCAGAGTGTTACTGTCAGGCATTACTTCTGAAAGCAAAGTAGCTCTAACCTCTGCACACATCTGAGCAGGTACTGAAGCTGATGGTTTTGCAAAATACAAATGCTATGTCTGCAAGCAGGTACATGTTTCTGTTTCACGCATGGAATAGGGCTTAAACAACGATTTAATTATGTAATGCAAGTATATGTTCAGAGGTTGCAAGCTGTGGTTCATTTTTCTACGCAATGACTCAAAGTCATATTTGGGTACATCAGGGGAACAAAACTGCAGGTTTTTTGCTCAGAGAACCTATCAGATTTTGTCTCTATGTTCCCCCTGCTCCTTCTCCAAAGGTCCAGTATTATGGATGGAGATACAATAAAGGGTTTTTTATTTGTCATGTAAAAATATAGACATTTTTTATTCTTTGACAACTGTTATAAACAGATTTGCAGATATTTTTTTAATCTGGTTTCCTGTATAAGACTAAGGGAGGAATGGAACTAGCTTGTACAAAAAGCATCAAAAACCAAAACAATTCATACGATTGGTAGCAGCCCCTTCTCTTAAAACGCTGCCCTTTATTCACGACCATCCCATTCCCCCTACTGGAAATTCCTCCTTGGAATGCAGTTACTTGGAGATATCAGTAAGCCTTTGTGTCACCAAATGTGTATGACTGACTACTATGTTGGTTTTGTTTTCTTTTAAAACACAAGAGTCAGTTTAAAAAGGTCTGGAGTGAACAAAAGTGCGTTACTTCCGATGCGCAGAGTTCGTGTGGAGGTCCAGTGTGCAAAAAGGGGAACACTAAAACCTTACCAGCCTGAGACAAAACTCAGGTAACTTTTCTGTGAGAGTGCTCACTCCAAAATGGCCCACTTTGTGTACAAGTTTTGTTTTCTGTTGTTTTGATTCTAACTGTACAGTCTGTGGAGAAAAACAGGATTGTATTTAGGAAACAGTTGATTTCATCAGTCTCTGCTCCTAATATAAATAAACAACCCACAAGGCTCCAGATATTGATTTATTACTTAGATTAGAAGTGCTAAGATTATGCAATCCCTTTGCTGATACCAGGAACAAGATGAGAAGCTCTTTACTCCTTCCGAGCTCGCACTGAATCGTGGGTGAAAAACAGAGACCTTCTAGGCCTTGGCTTCAGCCTCTCCTCAAGATCCCTTTCTCTTCTTTTGAACTCTGTGATAAGGCTGAAAATCAGCATCAGTACAGAATGACTTCACTGTCTGGGAAGTGCTGTTATACTCATCATGTCCCACAGAGATCTTCAGGGTGTGTTTCTTACTGGAAAGATACAAAGCAGTTGCAACACGAGAGATGAGAATCCTTTCAGTCAGATTTGGTTTTGAGGATACTGTGATATT
The DNA here is from genome assembly GCA_013389985.1 of Dryoscopus gambensis. NCBI lineage: Eukaryota > Metazoa > Chordata > Aves > Passeriformes > Malaconotidae > Dryoscopus > Dryoscopus gambensis. The sequence goes on along the minus strand of WEIT01039447.1, from coordinate 184,050 downwards.
TTGTTATATAAAGATCATTTTAATTTTTGTTTGAAGAATCCTCTCAAAGTTTGCAAAGACATTTTCCACATCTTGTAGTGAATGTCAGCTTCCTGACCATAGGCTTCCTTGTCTTAGCTTCCTGTTTTAAAGCCTTTGGAAGTATCACATGTCCTCAGGGAATTACTAGTTAACCATAGCTTTATTTATAAAGAGCAAGTAAATGTTTCTGCTTTGCTTTCAAAACAGAATGTTTGTAGTCTTTCAAAGAACTGGTTTAAATGAAAATGTATCTTACAACAAACAAAAGAGCATATTCTACATCAGTAAATCCTATGAAAATCAGGCAGGTATTTGCATACCTGTAGCTGCAGGAAAGGTTTCCCATGGTGCTCTTTCTAAAGCCTCCACAAAACAAGGTGTATTTGACTCTTCACCTGGACACCCTGTCTGTAGTAAGTATAATTTTAGGACTCATTAATGATAACCTGGCAGGTTATATTTTTTCCTTAATGTAATTAACCAAAATTTGTTTCCAACTTTGCTGAAATTATTAGTTGGACCCAGATGTTCATCCTTCTGAAACAGATAAAGTATTTTCTTGAGCATCCCCAACACCACCACTGAGGCCTGGATGTCAGTCAGTGGTGCCTGGCCTGGGGACAGGAGTGGACAAACCCTGCAGGCACTGGGGTTCCCCACAGGGCTCCTTCCTGTGGCACACAGGGCCAGCTTGGCCAGGGCCAAGAAGAGGCTGATGAGGCGGTCCCATGGCTTGGTGAGACCTCCAGCAGAGAGGGCATAAAGGGACAGGCAAGGGAGGAGTTACACTCAGCAGAAGTGCACAAGCTGAAGCACCTGAAATCCATGTGGGAGCAAGGACATGCAGTCTGCAGCAGAGAGATGGAAGCTCCGACTTGTTGCAGGTACTGTGAAACTGCACCTAGAAAATATGAGACCTGTCAGTCTAGAAGAGAGATGAATAAGGCAGTAGTGCAAGGAATCTGTGTTACAAAAGCTGTAAAACAAGGAGTGGCATGGAGAGAGGTAAGAGAGAATGGTTAATGCAAAAGTCAGGGGACATTATACGGAAATACCAGGCAGAATGGAATGCATGGAACATACAGAAATGATTTCCACCCAGCAAGAAGTCAGACTGTGGGACAACATCAAGCTGTAGATGCTGGAAGCTTATAGGAGTAAGAAAGAGATTGGATTTCCTTTCCATTGTTTATCAAGAGCAGAAACAGGCTACTTCTAGCTAAAGGTCTCTAAGCTGCAGAAGTCCTCATTGGGAACAGCATCGTGCTCTAGCTTGGGCAGTGCTGCGATCCACTGTGGCCATTCCAGTGCTTTAGCTGCGTTAGGCACAAGACATGTTTCCTTACCCACATCAAGGTAAATCTATACTCACTTAATTCAAAATCTAAGACTATAAGAAGTACAAAATAGCTGGAATAATTTACAAGTAGATTTTCTTGCCCATTTACTGTTTATGACAAAGATTTAGAAAACAGGCTGTGCCAGTGTTCTAGTTGGAAAAAAAAATGTGGCAAGTTGGTTTGCCCAACCTTTTCTAAGTATTTAGGGAGGTTAGATCAAAAAAGTAATCTGCATGAAACAGATATGCCTTTGGGCATCTTGTGCAATCCAGGTTCTCTTATTAGTGATGATGTGACATTACGAAAAACGATGGGGCTTAAAACAAATTAGAACAAAGTGAGAGTATTACAGACTGCCCCAAGTGTCACATAGTCCAAACAGAGCAAAACCCACACAGTGATTCAGCTCAGCCTCTATCCAAGGAAGTGATGTGCTTTTTGCTTCTCTGAGAATTATAAAATATAACATCCATACTGCATATGCACTTGTTGCCAGAATATTTTAGCCTCCTGCAAGGTGTTGTCTTTTATGGAAGCAAACTTGTAACCAAATATAGCAATGGCTATGTAATGTATGCCAATTTTGTTTTTTCACACTCTGTCCCACTCCATATGGGGCGGGGGAGGATCCTGCTGGACTTCTGCTCAGCATAGATGGAGCATGGCATGTTTCCTCTTCCCTTACACGCTATTAAGAAGAGGTGTTGTCAGAAGCACATTATTTTGTTCTCTTCTGAAGAAGCTTCAGACTCCAAAACAGCTAAAACCATCTGGCAAACTCTTGCATGAATCATGGGGATATTTGTAGCCTCTGGCTTTTTGAACTGCACTGTGAGTAATCCCAGTTGCTCTCGTCAGCACTGCTGCTACAACCCGTTTCTTGTGTTCTGAGTAAAGACCAAAGGGGCCTCCGACTGGGCCTGGTGGTCTCCAGATTGTCAGGAGGCAAAACTGGGTTACAAACCACTGAGCTGTCTGTTCCAGCCTGAAAGATCCGGACTGGAGGCCTTACTGCTTCCAGCTAGAGCCTGCCCGGAAAGCTGCGCCCGAGGATCGGGGCTGGGATTCCTGGAGTGGCTTTTGCCGTGTGTCCGTAGGTCCGCCTGCCCCGCGGCCTGTTCCGTGAGCCGCAGCGGAACCGTAACAAGCCCCGCAGCAGGGCCGCGCGAACCGACCTCTGCCCGCAGCCCGGGGTCCCGCGTCACCCCCTCACGAGCCTGCGAACCTCGGGGTCACCTCGGGACGCGCCGGCAGCACTGACCAGGGCC
>WEIT01039447.1:169244-180816 GCA_013389985.1 Dryoscopus gambensis | reverse complement strand
AGCTCAGCCCCCGCCGCTCCCTGGCCCTGCCCGGGGCCCTGCCCGGCGCGTCAGCGGGGCTCTGGCCTCCCTCGGAGCCCCCCCACCCCCCGCCCGGATGCAGGGGAGGAGGCTGGGCTCGGGAGATGGGCTGATGCTGATCAGGAGAGGTGATTCACTGCTCAGCGCATGCTTCTCAACTCCACGTCACAAAAGCACCTGTTAAAGGAAAGCAAGAAACTGGCCGCATATTTTGGTTGTCGTGTTCCTCTGTGATAAATTTTGCTTTTTGGTGTTCTAGAACATCCCCTTGGTGGATTTTTGAAGCTTACTTGAAAAGCAAGTGCAGGTACTGCCTGGCTCCCCTGCCCTGGCTGCACAAACCTCTCCTGATCCAGTGCTGCTGTTTGCCCAGTCCCTTAATGAAATAATTGTAGCATATAACTTTATAGTGTATAACATTTGGGAAAAAATTAAATGTGAAACATTTACGTTAGGAAGAAAAGGAGTGATAGTACAAAATAGTTCAGTGAAGATGCTCAATGACTATAGATGGAGGTTACAGAGAAATTTGGTGTCAAGGAACCTTTTATAGGAAGTAAATGGACAGCTGGAGTCCTTGATGGTGGTAAAAGAGGATTGTCAGGGTAAGGATAATGTTGGTCCTTGCTTGGTTACTCTTTGCATCTTGGACTGTTGCAGCATAAAAGTAAGACTATGATGGGTGTTGTCATTTACTATTATAGACAAACTTGCAGTTGTAGCCTTGCCAATTTCATGTGCAAAAATGAGCAAGTCAAGCTGCAGATAGACCTTAGAAACATGATTTTTTTCTTTAAGTTCTACTTTTTGAGTCTTTGGAATTTATCATTTCAGACTAACTGCAATGATTAAAGACATGGATTTTCTTTCTCCCTAAGATAAGTTTAAGATTTTCATGTCTCCAGTCTTTTCACCCAATTAAAAGATAGGTAGCAAAGTTCTGCAGTCTCTGAAAGGATGTTTGGTTTCACGTTTTATTTCTTCTACTCTTTGTGCATGGATACAAAGTTTTGTGTTTTAATACAATTCTACAGAAGCCGTAAATATTTCCACATGAAAGTTATTTTGGAAAATATTTAATGGATTTTTAACATAGCTCTCATTTCTTTGTATTTGCCGGTTCCCCTTCATTGTTGTCTTAAACTACAGAACTGTATAAACTTGAAATAGACGATGTCCCCCTGGACCCTGCTATGGTGGGGGTTTCAGGTGATGTTCATTAAATAGGTGTTTGCATCTCATGCACACTTTGCTCATGTGTTCCCTTTAATGCCCTCTGGAACATGCACTGCCGGCGATGGCACTGCCCATTGGCTGCTCATTGAATAATCCAACAGCAGCAGCTATAAATTTTCAGCATAATAAATTAGCAGAGTTCAGCAGGTGACAACTTCTCCTAATGCAAAGGTGATGCCTCAGCCCTTTTACAAAACCAGAGAAACCACTTTGGAACAAACTACTAAGGCAAGGCTTTGGATACAGATATATGCCAGGTGATGTTACGATATATATATATATCTAGTAAAATAGGTGCAGCCTAGTACACTGTTGTAAATGAAGTTAATATTCAAATTAAATACCAAACAGTAGCCTGAGCCAAGTAAACATGCAAAATATATTGAAGTTAATGGTAAATAGAGTTAGGTAGTTTACATGACAAATGAATGAGTGCTCGTTTATAAGAAAACCCTTCTGAGTAAGGCATTACTTAAACTGAAAAATAGTTGGAGTTAATCATTAAGGGAAATTTCATTGTATACTTAAATAAGCATGTGGTCACTGTGCTTCAGGACATTTGTTTTCTCAGGAGAGAAGGAAGTTGCATAGATGGAGCAAAGCAATTTCCTGAGAAACAAAATTTATGGTTTGGTTCCGTTTGTTCACAGATTGGATTGTTATTTAGATGGTGCAATGTCTTCAGCCTTTTTTGTGGAAGGCCAATCTCAAAAGCTGTCCACACTGTTTAATTTTACTACCTTCTGGAGCTGCTGCAGAGTGATGGCTTTGGTGTTCATCTTTGTTCTAAAGTCGCCTCCTCTCCTCCCTGTAACTGGGATTGCTGCCCTTCACATTTCCATTTGGAATAGGCTAGCTGTACGGAAGGGGAGGCTTAAGAAAGTACTTCTCCTCTGCTGGAAGAGCTATGTTTACAGTGGATAGGGATTATTAGTACTTTGCTGTTCCTTGTGTTTCAGTATTGTTTTGCTTGGGGGTGGAGGAGGGAAATTAGGATTGCCCATAATCTGCTGACACTCCTAGAGCTGTATGTTTCCTCACAATGTTGAGCTCTGTGGGTCGGCACACGCACTCGAACGCAGAGTGCAGCACTGGTTACTGCTGCTGTGGCCTCTCACTCGGGGTAGCCTGTGTGGCGCTGAGAGCAGAGCGCACACCCGAGTGGTGGGACGGGTTTCTCCAGCGATCTGTGCTGCCTGCGGAGCCTGACAGCGCCAAGGGCCTTTCTCACGCTGCTCTTTGTGGCTTCTTTTGAACTCGGGGAGGACCTTGCATCCTGGACATGCTGGAGCTGAGAGTCAGTTTTGCTTGTTTTATATGGACATGAGCTAAAAGACACTGTATGGAAAAAGATTTGGCCAGTGGCCAGCATTGCCTAGGAGCTGTGGTTTCAGTTTCCTTCTCTGCAGAAAGTACCTAGTGTGATCTGCATTGGGATCAACCAATATGGTTGGGCAGAACTTAAATAAACTACAGCAGCTCTGCTTTCCCTGCCCCACTTTTACCAGAGCTATCAGTTCCTACCTAGTACTGCATATGAAGTGCACTCGTAATCAAGATACAGCTTCGATTGTGTGCCAGGTGTGCATAACATTATTTACCTGACCAAGTGCGTGAGACAGAGGTTAGGAATGAGCGGTGGGGGTGGAAATTCCTCATGCTGTTGTTGTTGCCCTCGATAGGGAGCCTCTCTCCTGTTCAGGTACTGTGCTGCTGCTGACCTGTGCCGCCACAGCCCAGAGCAGCTTCAGAGTCAGGACTGAGCTGGGGCTGGCATCAGCTTCTTTACTATTTCCTGTGAGGGTGGTGAGACACTGGCACAGGCTGCCCGGGAGGGCTGTGGATGCCCCAACCCTGGCAATGTCCAAAGCCAGGTTGGATAAGGCCTTGAGCCTGCAGAGCTTCAGTACAAGGAGTATGTGAGTGCAAGGCCTGATGGTGCAATTGTCTGGAGAGTTATTTAAGATGATTCCAAATATAGCAGAAACCTCAAAGGCACATTGAACCATTTTTTAGTAAGGAAATAAATAGCACAGGCAGTGTTGGGAAATGGAGTAGCAGAACAAGCAAGGAAAGGTGACTGTGGGCATGGGACTGGGAGGGATGGGAACTGTTTTCCTTCAGCCAACATGTTGTCAGATAGTCAGTTTGTATAACGGATGATTTTTAAAGTTTGAGTGCATGAGTTGCTTAGGATGGATGGGAGGTTGGAGCAAATGCTGCCGCTTCAAAAAGTCAGTGTGCATTTTATTTGCTTTCCATTTGGAGTAACAGCTGTGTAATGTGAAGGATGTGAGGAATTGTTTTCCTTTTTTTTGCTTCAGATAGAACTACGCACTCGGACTTGCCCCTGAATTCAAAGGGTACTTTTCACCTCAGTAAAGTGGTTTTAAGGAATCCTAGATATTGAGAAATTATTTTTTAAAAAAGAAATTTTTGCATGGGTTTTATAGGACAGTTAATACTAAATCATTGTACATCTGGGAGCTCACCAGGCTTCAAGGTGAGATATCTTTATCTCCAAGGTAGAGATAAAGTGATCCACCAATTATCACAGAATTAAGAGTCTCGGATTTAAAGTGATCTAAGGTGGATCCTTAGTTACCACTTTAAATCCGAGACTCTTAAATCTGTTATACCTGAATATCGCTGTTGTTCAGCGAGGACAAAACTAATAAACTAGGGTTTCTAGGATTTCCTTCAAGTATGTTGATGTGACTATTGATTACCTATAGCACATTACTGCTTCATCAGTAAAGCATCTTTTTTAAAAGCATACTTGTAACTTTCATTTTAGGTAACAGGTTTATATTTCTTTTTAAGTTCTTATTTTAAACTCATTGGTCTGGCAATGGCAGAAATGTCAAACCCAGAGCAGAAAACCTGTATGCACGTCTGTTTTACTTGAAGCTGTAATGATGCTGCAGCTCATCACATGATTTTTGCTCATCCCTTTTGTTAGTGTACAGGGAAAATGCCCTTATTTCCAGACACTGATAATCAGGAATGTTTTATAGCATAGGTGTATAATGGCAGTTAGTATATTAATATAGATATCAATTTAAAAAATAACCTAGGTATGCTTGAAAGACTCTGAAATCAGAAACACGTTAACATTGCAAGGACAGACTTAAAATAGCACATTACATCCCAGTACTTGTTCTCTTACAGCTTGTACTAATTAAGAGATGTTTGAATTATCATTTTAATAACACTGGTGTTCTGTTCTAACTCTCCTTACTACAGAAAATAAGATTGTAAGTGACCAATACCAAGACAGTTACAGAAATACTTGTGTTTAGATTATTTCTTTTTAAAAAATGATTTAAACTTATAGGAAATGAATGTTTTATTTTTAAAATATCTGTTAATGACACATTTACCCTACCTCCTTCTTCTGTTGTAGTATAAGCCTGGCCAACATGTAAAAGTTCTGAGATTTCGCTAACGGTTATGTTTGGCAAAAGTACTTGTTAGATCTGTACAGCAGACCTGGTTTTTGTTTGGGTGTTTTTAAGCTGTTTTACAAGACAGTGCCATCCATTTTAAAGGGAAAGTAGTATTAGTACAGTGTACTCTGATCTTTTTTCCACTTGGTGATGCACTTCACCCAATTGCATAGCATTTTAAATTTAAATTGTGCTTAATGAATGTGACTTATATTCTAGGGGACACTCAAGTAGATTGAAGTAACATGAAGGGATGGTGCTTTTTTAAAAAACTGTTTTTGGCACATTATAAGCTGCAAGAGGTGCATCCTGCACCACACCTTCACTGAGGTTTTCCTCTGTACGTGCAGTGGCTCAGTTTCAGCAGTTCAATATCCAGTTTATACAGCTGCTCTTTTGGGTGTTTGCTGTGTAACTTTAGAGGAGTAACTGGAGAGGCAGTAGTGCCTTCAGCTAAGGCTCTTACTGGCTGCTGCTCTTCCAAGGCAGTCTGTGAGTGTGCTGCGGGTGCAGGGCTGGGCTCTGGCGCTGTCAGCAGTGCCCATTACACACCCACGGGTGGTTTGGCATCACTGGGGTTGGGGTTACTGGGGATCAAGAGCTTGAACACTTTAATTTCCCTGCTGAAATTTTTGACCTTTAAACATCACGACTCAAAAAAAAAAAAAAAGTCAATGACCCACATGCTGCTGCTGATTTCATGAAGTATTTCCTCCCATCCCCAAATAGTTGTATTTTCAGCCATGCCTTTGCTCACCTTGGCACTGCTGTAACTGATACATCCCTTGTATCCACCTACTCAGCTCATTGTCAGAGTAGCCCCTAAAATAGCTGTGTAACTGTCTTTCTTGGTAAGTGACCCTTAAGCCTTTTTAAGGACTTTAATTGCAGAAATCCTGCTCAAAGAAGGAAAATATTGGCACAGAGAGGAACTGAATAAATTATAATATTAAGTATGTAATACCACAAAGAGATATTATCCTCTGTGTTGGTAGTTCATAAGCATGTTTATTTTACATTTCCCAGTTCAGGTTCTTGGAAAAGAAATATAAAGCAAATAACTGATTTCTGCAGAGCACCTGTGTGCCCTAAGGCACTTCCTTCACAGCTGCCAGAAAATCTTTGTCACATACCACAGTAAGAACAGCCTTAACACTTGGGTTAGGTTTGCTTTAACAGTCTGCTACTGCAAGTGAATTTTTACTATCCCTCAGTAGTCACACAGAAGCTTTTACAGACAGAAACACTCCTGTGCTGATACATCTGATAGCTTCTCCTGTGATTGTTTTCCAGCATGTCCATGTCCTACTGTGGCACCCAAAGGCCCCTAGCTACAGACCCTTGGATGCAGGCAGCTCTCACCATGAGCCTGCTGCAGGCACCGGAGGAGCCTGGTGTCCTTCATTCCATCATCTCTGTTCTCCACAGCATCCACTGGGCACACCTGTGCTTGAATATTTTATAGGAGGTGCTCTGCTGTAATGTAAGAGCTATCTTTTGTGGTTTAGGATAAAATGTACTGATGAGCCTGAAAAAAAGTGAATGTCCTGCTGGTCTTTTAAAGACAAAGCTAAAGGTGTGCTGTTTTTTTGGAGACTGAGCAGCTGAGTTGCCCATTCTACATCCAGCTAACTCAGCTCAATAGCAAGACTCCTATACCACAGTGTTTGCTAAAATAAGAACTTTCTCAAAATAAATACATTTTTGTGTTCATATAGTGATTGCTTATATGGCTACAAGTCTTGATTGAAGATGTTACAATTTACAAAACAGTAATTTATTTATTAGGTCTGTTTCTGTGCTCTAGGAGCCACTATACAACTGGAACCAAAAAGAACACTAAGAAGGATGTATTTAGAGAAACATTTGACTGTAAATAATGAGTGCTGTCAGTTCCTCACACGCAGTGAAATACAAAGAGCACTCACTACTGTCGAGTTAGGCAGGTACTGCAAAGTGTTTGCTCTAACTTCACCCTGTGTTGTAGTTCACCATTTTATTGCACATATTTATGGCAGGTATCACATAACAGCAGAAGGACTCTTTGCATAATTAAATGTGTGCTGACACCAGTGTCCTGTTGAGTGGGTAGGGCTGAAGGGAGCTGGTAGGAATACATGGAGCCTGTGTTGTCCTTGCTGGTATGAGGGTGCAGGTGTCTGTCTGAAAAAAAAAGGCAGATTGATGTAACTGGTCAGATTTACTGAAACACTTCACCTTGTCTAAGTGATCCAGAGGGTACTGTACTGTCTCCTCACCAGCAGTCATATGTGCAGTAGTTTTGGAAAAGATCATATTAAGTTCAGTTTACCTAAAGCACATGATAAGTAGAATACACAGTGAGTCATTCTCCTATTTGTCTTGGTAGCCAGAGGAGTTGAACAACCTATGAAATGTCACTATTTCAAATATGCCCATTCAGTGTGAGGAGCTGGACACAGCGTATCACACACAGCACGCTGAATATTGGCTCACAGCAAAATCCCAAAAATTTATGAATGAGGGCATTTGTTTCATAGCTTAAGCTGACAATTTGGCAGCCAGCTGCCATACAGCCGCTTTGGATTAGGAAGATTACAAACTCCTGACCTTCCATGAATAAAAAATTATGCCTATTAAAGTATTTTGGAGTGCATAAAATTATTCTGCAATAAAAATTTTAAAAGTTGCTAGATGTGGGGGTTTGGGCTTGGGTTGGGTGTTTTTTTGGCTTTCAGTAAAGGTAAAAGTAGGTTATATCTCATGGTACAGCTTCTGGTTGCCTTCTTTTTCCCCCTAATACACTTCCATGGATGCACAAGGCTTGCAAAGGCTGCAGCCAGCACTCTCACTCTGGCTCCTGGAGCAGCGACAAATAGGTAGAGGCTACTTTGTTCAACAGTAGCTCCATTTTCTGCTTGTAGCTCTGTTTTCAGTCTTAGTTCAAGTTCTCGCAAAGCACAGAACTGCGTGTCAGCAGAACTACAGCAAGGTGACCACTTCCTCCTGCCAGTGGCGCTCTGTGGGACCGAGCTGGAAGCGGTGTCAGAGGCCTGTGCAGCTACAGGCTGTGTGTGACCGGCGGCCTGCAGACCCGCGGCCCAGGTGGGATCACCGCAGTCCAGCTCTGCCTTCACTTACCTGCCGTGACCCTAAACTCGAAGACTCATGGAACCAACCCCCCTGTTGCACTGTTCACTTCTTATTTAGAGTCTCCCTTACACTGAAGTCATGTTTATGTCAATTCAGCAAAGTAATTTGCTGAAGTTGTGTTGTATCCTTAAGATTGCTTCGAATACTAACCTCTCTTACTTCTTTTCTATTCCTAGTATGGCACTTTCTGTTTTGGTTTTCTTGCACAATGAAAATGCACATACTAAAGGAATTTGCAATACTGTATAGGAAAAGTGTAGTTTTACAACAGTATTTTCTACAGCTTTGAATGTTACGTGGAAGAGTAAGCAGTTAGTGGTAGTGTCAACTAACGGCAAAGTGATGCAAAAATATAAAGAAAAATTAAAAAGAAGGAAGAGATCTTGGTTTGTGGTATCTGTCGTCTTTTTGCACCAGATGTAGAAGTAGGAAGGATGGAGTCATTTCTATCTGCTCATAGTATCTCATTAGTTTGTCATTTTGCACATTACTTTCCATGAAGGCAATTGTATGTACTGCTGATTCATACTGTGTATTTACTCAGGGTAAATTAATACTGAACTTGATAGCCTTGGTTTTGTGCCTTTGTTTGATAGGAGTGTTTAATTTTCATTATGAAAATGGATTAACTGTTTATTTCATAAGCATGCAAATACTTCTGCATTTTTATGAGCTCCTCTGTTTGAACAACTTGGTCAAAAGTGCGTTCCTTATGAAATGTATCGCCACAGGCAAGAGGAACAACTGGAAAGTGAAACTAAGTTTGCTGTGCTTAAGTCAAAAGCAGGGTGAGAATGTGGGAGCTGGAGCAGGGCTCAGAACAAGGCTATGCCTTAGAAAACCCTGCAGAGCATCCTCCTTGTATGCTGCTTTTTGCCATTCTGGGATTGCCAGTTCTCCATCTGGTTGGTCTTTCAGGCCTGTTTTTCTTACATGTGTTTCAATAACAGTACCTATGCAGAGTGTTTTATGGCTCCATAAACACGACTAGAAGGAGAGATAATAAACACCTGGCAGTTTGTGTCTGACATTACTGAAGGAAAAAAGCCCATTCCAGCCTTGAATGAGTTCAGGTTATTTGAATGTTCAAAAGTGGTTTGATGAATGATAATCACATACGCTTATTTCTGACTCTGTCTAAGACTCTGTCCTGATCATGTTACCACACCAGCTGTTTTGCCATCTTTCTGGGTCATGGTCTGTGTCCAGACATTGGATGAAAAGGTAAAGGGGGGATGTACTATTCCCTGAAAGGCTATCATGGATAAGGTTTCTGTTGTCTGTTCCTCAGACAGAACAAACAGTTTGATAAATTTGTTACGTATTACCTTTTGTTTATAGTTTTTCTAGTTAGCTGAAAATGAGAAATATATTGGTAACTTGCATAGCATTAACTAGATTTATCTTTCAGAAAGGTAAGCTTTGAATATTGGGTTGCTGAAGCTTTACAGTTGAGGCTGTTAAAAGCAGTCTGATCCCAGATTTAACCAAGAGTACATGCGAAAACTTTTTGTCTGGCGCACTTTTGGTGGCATGTTACATCCTTCAAACTCCTGAAAGTGCTCAGAACGTAAAACTGAGGTGAAAATTGAAGACGATAACGTAATGAGTTTCTAGTGGTATCCCCTGACCTAAAGTACAGCATCTGAACCCCCCGTTCCATGTTTTCAAGGAGCAGGTAGTGTTTTGCCATTGTACAAATGGCATTGACAACCAACAGCTGACAAAGCCCTTATTACCAAGGCAGGAAAAGTTTGGGTTGAGAGGTCTATTCAGATATGTTTGTTACTTAAGAGGGCCTAGACCTTTCACTGTTTAATGTTTTCCTTTTTTAGATTTTTTGTGAGTTTATCAACCAGCTTACCTAGAAACATTTGAATTGCAGTTGTGTTCAAGGTAAAGTGACTTGTTTTTTGTGTCTGCTAGTGAGCAGCAAGATTGACAATAACTAGAGAGTGGGCACTTAAATAACCCTTACTCAAAACTTCCAACAAGGAACTTTGTCCTCCCATTACTGTAAGGATCAATCTGATAGACTTGAACTGGGAACTGTGTATTTTTAAGTTGAATTAGAAACATTTTATGACAATGTTAGCTTTTTGAGTGTCTTTGCATTTGTTAAAAAACTAAATTACTTTTTTTTTTTACTACTAACCATGAATTGTTGTTGTGATACACTGTGTCATGCTAAGGATTTTTCTGTCCCTTTTTCAGAACAAAAAGTTCCTAAAAATAAGTTGAAAGAATGGTCAACAGCATCAGTTTCCTCTTGAAACTTCCTTCAGAATTTGTCTGAGACCACTTTACTGTCTGTTTAGTCTTGTGCTGCACAGTTTTTCTTCTGCAGTTGCTACTCTGACTGCTGTTTTATTCATACTCAAAATTACCCAGTTAGCTAAATAAAATTTATGCCATCAAAGCTGTGTGCTTTGCTGCAAATAGTCACACACACCTTTTTGTCTTTTGGACCATGAGGATCTGAACAAATTCCTTTCAGGAAGCTCTGGCTGTGCTAGCGCCCCTCTGTCCTGTGCTGGGATGCTTTGCTGAGGGGTAGGATGTGCACACAGGTATGACCATGACAGTGTGGTTACACAGCTCCTTGGCCAGAGCCAGCTCCAGCTCAGGCCAGGAATGTGTGATCCTCCACCCCTCTGCTGCTTTGCAAAAGCTGCTTGGATATCGTGGACTAAGAACATCAAATGCATCTGCCTCTGAAACTGTACACCTTAAACGCTTTCATGTCTGTAAATAAGAAGTGCAATAAATGTGCCTGCATGTTTATTGGGGGGTGGTAAAGTTCAAAACTTTAATGTTCAAAACTGTTTCAGAGGTATTTTTTCCCTGCATTTTTTTAAAAACATCTTGAAGAATTGTGCTAGTTTCTGCTGTGTTCTCCTGTCTTAGTATGAGTGTTTATGTTCAGAGTACTTTTGAACAAAATAGTATTTAGAGCTCTTAAATCTAAAAACTTGAATGTGCACTTTGCCTTGTAGGAGAAAATGTAATGGGGTTTGTTTGGTCACCTCACTTCCTCTTTGAAGTGCAGATAAAAATCAAAGAACTGTTATGATGCAGTAAGGCAGTAAAATTGCCTTCCTTGGTAGAAAATGCCAAATAATGTTATTAACAGAAATGTACCCTAAAGATATCTTGGTCTACCATAAAGCACATGAAAGTAGCACAAAGTAAGTTCAGTCACAAACTAAATTACGTCAGTTCAGCAAAAAGTTGCAGTATTTAGTCCTGTCTTACATAAGCTACGACTTGGGAATTCCACATGTGGATCCAGAGATGATGAATGCTTAGAGATGAATCTAGGTATGTTTAGCTAGAAAGTAATGGGGTAGGTTCAACATGAACCAAGCAATAGACTGCTAAAGTTTTGCATTAAGACTACAATAAAATTCAGTTCCTTAAATGTACAAACACCATCATCACTTTTTCACTGGAAGACACTGTGAATCTGTGCAAAAGATTAAACTCTGTTTGCTCCCAAAGCTCCTACTGTTTATTGACCCTCAAAGCATTTTTATTACACAATGAAAATGAAAAATAGAGATGACTCATGCTTGAAATCTCAGGGGCTACCATCTCAAATGACCATGGGTGGGGGCAGCTTTCTTAAACTTGTGGTTTTTTAAGTGCACACCCGGTCATCTGTATATCAGAATATCTGCAAGGAGAGGATTTCTTCAAAATGCAAATAAGAAAGCCTAATTTTTTATTTTTTT
>WEIT01039447.1:139927-169215 GCA_013389985.1 Dryoscopus gambensis | reverse complement strand
TAGTAAAAAAAAAAAGGGGGGGGGGATAATTTGCATTTGAATATGAGCTCCTAAGAGAAATAAGAAGGTGTATTTTCCAGCTCTAGTGCTCTTCTTGTTGACTGTCCCCACAGAACACTGAAAAACCCATACACACCTTAGAAAAATCTCTCCCAGCCCACAGTACACTTTTTGGTAGACGAAAGACTACTGGTGCAGTACACAAGGAGGAACATTTACTCTGCCCTCGTCCTTTATTAAATATGTAATTAATTTCGCTACCTAAATTATGACCCATGTCTGAGAAGAAAACACCCTCATGTGAATGATGAGAGATGGAGTTTCTGAAAAGCAAGGAAGATAAAAATAAAATCAATGGCAGCATTTCTTGCCAAACTGAAAGCTGAAAAGCCAGTCAGGCTCCCAGAAGGAATAGAGAATTCTATTAAAAACTTCAGTCTGTTACGTTGCACAACAGTTGCTGTTGACAGACATTTAAAGAGAAGATCATAATCAGGGTAAGTGCAGCAAAAGGAGAAGCTGCTGCAGTCCGTTGCTGTGCCTGGGTTGCAGCAGAGCACAGGTTAATGCTGCCAGACTCTCAGTGGGATGATCCTGTCATTACACTGCCTGCTTCCCTGCCAGACTGCACTTGTGCTCGTGCACTTCAACATTTGGCTGCTTGAATTGCTTCTTTCACAGAAAGGTTAATACAGAGCCATGCTGCTAGATTGCAGGAAACTTATTTATAAGGAAGTAGCTTTTGATAACTGACTCCTGAGTTCATGTTTGTAAACTTTGCTCAGACAAATCTATTACCTAAATCCTATTTAAAAGAGAATGGTTCAGTGTTTACTTTCTTACTATGTAAGAGCAAGAGTTAGGAGAGACTCATGTTACTATTGTTGTTTATGTTGGAAAATGCCATTTGAAGTCTTTCTATTGCGTCATCACAAGGGTACATAGAATTCCTCTTAGGCTTGGCTGACAGATGTTTGGTGACACACCAGATTCAGGGCCAGGAAATAAGTGTTAATATTTGTGCAGCTAGGGTAGTGTCATTAATGAGTTTTTGGCTTGTTGAGAAAAATATCATTAACATCTGCCCAACTCTAATACTGTGACTTCATCAGGGTCTGAACTTGAATGCATGCACCCCAGGAGTCAGTGAAGCAGCTGTATCCAACTGGGACAAGCATAAATACATTTTCTGTTAATCAAATTCTGAAAAACATTTACCCAGGGAGATTATTTTCTCCATCTTTATTTGCAAAACAAAAAGCACCTGGCATTCTAATTTCCTTACATTGTCAAAGGCTGTTGAAATTATCATCAGAAGCATGAGGGGAGATGAGCACCCTAATTCTTAAACAATCTTTGTCAATGCTTGCGTTTCTAATGCTGACAATATCTGAAAACAGATTGAGTATCACCAGGTCCAGGAAAGCACCTAGCAATGAAAACCAAAAAATTAGTTAGAAAGTATGAATGTAACTTGTAGTTGTCGTATCCAGTAATATTCTAGAAACAGGAATGGTACATCTGGCTTTGAAGACTGTAAACACTGTACATCAGTTACTTTCTTTTAGTGTGCCCTGAAAATGCAGGGGAAGATGTGGCAAATAGGGCTTTACATCTGTGAGTCTCAAATTGATTTGATCTTCTACACTGTGTGATTCAGCAATCTTAGGAGAGGCTGCTCTTTGTGAAGCAGTTTGCTACTGAGAAAGAATCCGAAAGTAAAAGATGATGATAACTCAAATCTCACTAGCTGGATCATCGGAGCCACAAAAGTCACAACCTTTCCACTGCAGAATGGTTGTGCAGCTAAACACAGAACTAGCGAGTCTGTCCATTGTGTATTTATTGTGTGTGGGAGGGAAGATTATCGGTTCTTACTTGGCTGTTTACAGAGCTTTTGCTGGAGTCTTCCATGGCCACATGTCCTCTGAAATTTGTCCTTGTTTGTACTGCTTGTCTTTTCATGTCCATGTTTTAAAAAGTTGGATTGAAACAGTACATTTACATCTGCTATTGGAACAGCAGAGTAACGTTTGCCATAATGCCTGATGAGATAGGGATGTATGTTGGGGGATCAGACTGAAATATTTCTTTATTAGTATAGAATATGCATTTTCTTTTTAATTTTTTTTCCCTTTAGTCCAAGTATATTTTGTAAATGTTGGTAATAACAGTATTTTTCACTTGCACATTTTCTCCTTCTCCATCCTCTTCTGGAATACTCTTATGTCCAAACTACCAGTTTTTAGCCTAGTCTTTTACTGACATGAAACAAAAAAATACCTCTCACTCCCCTTGCCACAAAAAAAAAAATTGAAACAGCCATATTTGCCATCAGTCACAGTGAGTGCATTCACAGTGCTGTGTGTAACTCAGACTGACCTGATGATTCTCCCCTCTGCCCTGCTCTTGTGAGACCCAGCCTGGAGTATCACACACAGGTCTGGCGTGTCCAACATAAGAAGGATATGGAGCTGTTGGAGCAAGCCCAGAGGAGGCCATGGAGTTGCTAAGAGGACTGGGGCACCTCCCTTGCGGAGGCAGGCTGAGAAAGCCTGGGCTGTGCAGCTGGGAGAGGAGAGGATTGTGTGGAGACCTCACAGCCCCTTCCGGTACCCGAAGGGGCCTTCAGGGGAGCCGGAGAGGGCCTTGCCATGACGAACAGTAGTGACAGGATAAGGGGGAATGGGTGCAAACCGAAAGAGGTAAAATTTAGGTTAGATAATAGTAAGAAATTCTTTACTGTGAGGGTGGTGAGGCCCTGGCACAGTTTGCCCAGAGAGGCTGTGGGTGCTCCATCCCTAGAAGTGTTCAAGGCCGGGCTGGCTGGGGCCCTGAGCAACCTGTTCTGGTGGAAGGTGTCCCATGGCAGGGGGATGGAACGAAATGAGCTTTGAGGTCCATTCCAACCGCTTAATATTCTATGATTCTGTGGTTCTGTGACTTGACAGCCTGTGCCGCCCAGGCTGTGGGCAGAGCGCAGCCCAGCCAGGGCAGGCTGGGTGCGGCCTGTGGCGGAGGCAGCGCTGCAGCGAGAGCCCCAGGTGCTCCCGGGCAGGGTCTCGATAGAATTTAATGAGACAAAGAAACGGGGGAGCAGAGGAAGTGCTTTCCCAATTCAGTGTAGTCCCAATGGACAGTTTTCAGTTGTGGAACCTTGCCTAGGCCTTTAACGTTTTCTGCCTTTGGGGCATGCAAACAGCTCTTACCCTTTAACCAAAAGCTGGCTTGCTCTCCTGCTACAAATTAGGAGAGAGTTTTACACCCAGCTCTTAGATAATTGAGAACTAATGGGTCAGTGTGGCTGGGCGGGCTTCCACTACAGTACTTATTGCAGCAATAGATGTTTGACACTTAAAAATTGATTTTATTTTTTTTTTCTGATTGACTTTAAGTGGATATATGTTCTGAGGTAGTAAGCAGAAGCAATGAATATAAAGGACAATAATAATATTTTTCATGACACCAAAAATAAATCTTACATTTACTATTAGCTAAGTAAAATATTGTATTAACTACTTTTTAAGCAGCAGTAAGAGAAACACAGTTTCCTAATACTACTTGTGAATTTGCTATTTGAAATAGAAAGTATATACTTAAACTTGTATCAGGATCCACTACAACTGATTTCCCTTCTTCCTGTTTGTTAGGACATAGGTACCAGTATTTACACTGTACAGGCCTAGTGAGAGCTCTCAAACTCTCAGGCTTTGAGCTTCTATTGCATTGCCAGAGCACAGAAGTACTTCTGAAAATTGGTTAGGTTTGGTTAGGCTTTCTCTGATTGATTTTAGCCCTTTGTGATGTACCAAAATGTGCAAGAGGAAAGTATGTAGAAATATGCCTGTGAGAAAGAATGAAAAATGAGACCTCATGAATGTTTTTCCTGCCATGAGTAACTTGCATTAATATTGCTGGAGTTTGTTTTTATAAAAACACTGACATGATGTAAAAACTGAATCATTTCCTTCAGTTTCTTTTCCTTCAGTCTTTCTAACCTAACTAAATTGTAATTAGCCACCAGATTCTTCTAACTCTTACTGCTATTTCATCACAATCTTCTCAGCTGTAGAAACGTTCTCTCATTATCATGTGTGTTAGGTATAAGTCTGGAAAATCAAAACTTGTAGGGAGTCCGACAGTATGCACTCATTTGTTTATTGTGCTGCATCTTCCTGGCAATGTGATATTTCTTAGTCTTTGTGTAATCTCTTTTTGAAATTCCAGCCTTGTTCTGTCCTGTACTGGAACAAATGAGGACGCCTAAATACCAACTAAGTATCCCTCTGAAAACTGACTAACTGAACACCCACGTACTTACTCAGGTCAACTCAAATTTTTTTTTACTGTGTAAAACCACTTTTCCAGTTACAAATACTGAATGCTCACGGGGGTTTCCAAAATGTTTAGATCTGCCTGGATGCTTGAGAAATTCCAGAAACAGTTGTTACTTATTCATACTGGAATGTTTTGGAAGATTTCAGAACTTCCTGACAGGAGTCAGCCCTGAGCACTTACACTAAAGCCAGAATTGTGTCTCCATTTGAAGCTGGCTAGAGCTCTGGTACAGAGGAACCAGACTTCCTCTGGTGTTGCTTTTAAACTAAAAACAACCTGCTTTGCCGATTCCAGTTTCTTCACAAACTAGAACACAACCCTTTTTCTCTCTAATATCATCTTCCTTACTAGATGACTTTCCTAGAACAACATTTGAAGCAGTCAGAAAAAGAAGTTGTTTTTTCTTCTAATTGTGTTATTCTGTAGTAAATTGGATCCCTGGCAAGCTTTTTAACACCAGAGGAAGGATAATAAACAGTGTTGTTCATATACTTTCACTGTTAAGCCTTTAGAGTGTTTTGGGCTTGGGCTAATTGAAGCCTTTCCTAGTGAAGGTAATAATTTGCTGCCTTATTAAAATTAAACTGCATAGGATAAAATTTCTAGCTACACGTACTTCTTTAGATTTTGAGTTACACTTAAAAATTCTAGTAGTGTGTGTAAGTGCTGAGTAAGTTGATTCTGTTCAGTTTTGGAGAGTCAAATGCAGAGAAGATTAGGGCATTTCCTCCTCTGAGAATAGTCACTTCCAGAGGCATAAACCCTCTCTTTGTTCCCCATACACAATTTTGCTCTTACTTAGTCCCATAAGCTTTAGTGACTATTTAAAAGCTGTTTTTCTATATTTAAAAGAATTGCTAGTTGTTTCTTAGATTTGAGTTAAATTAGGAAGAGAGGAATGTCTCTTCTGTTCTAGAATGTGTGCTTTGATTTCAGACTCTGTTCTGTGGCCCTGGCTATAGGCCAGGAGTGGAGTGTTGCATATCTGTCTGAAACTTGTAATTAAGGATATAAAAGATTATACTCAGATAACATCTCTTCCATCTGTGGCAGCCCATAAAGTACAGTGTCAGTCAGGAGTAAGCTTGGACTATAGAATTTTTGTAAACACTCAGCATATAACAGCTGTAAGGAAAACATCACCTCATGAGTGAGGTTTCCAGTATGAACACTGTAACATGTCACTGCAAATATTAAATAAACTCCAGACCATTTTAAAATCGATAGAAGCTGCTTCACCTGAGGAAAATCCTTTGGCGATGCTGAAAATGAGCTATCTGGGAGAGAAACGACATCTATTTTTGTTTGGTTTGGTTTTTTCTTGTAGTCATGCCTGACGCACACTGCTCTTTCTGGGAACATGCATTTCCTGCATCAAGAACTGGAAGCTCTGCTGTTTCCAAAATAGCTGGATAAGCATCTAAACAGGCTAGTTCTGCTCAACACTCAAGAGAAATAATGACCTTTGTAAAACAATAGAAAATAATACATATTTTAAATATTCCAGTGTTAAATAAGAGTTTTATCTTGTTACTGTGAAATTTTTCATGAGTGCTAAATTTTGTTTGTACAGAATGAGGAAATTTATGGAGAACATAACTGTTAACACTTTAGTAATAGTAGTTGTCTTACCTAGAAGTGTCCTTGATGGTGCATTGATGTGAACATTGCATCTTATCCTTTCTCTTAAAGTCTAATTAAGTAGGAGATTGAAAGCATATGGTAGAAGTTGAATAGCTAAGTTTGGCTTCTAACTGAATACAATTGTTGTGGAGGTACTTTTGCATGTTGAGTATGTCAGTTTGTTATATGCAGTATATTTAAGAGATGATAAATATTTATTTAGCACGAGTTTGGGATGATCCTGCAATGGATCAAAATCTTAAACAGTGCAAGTGCCAGTAACAATAAAAACATTCTAGCACCTCTTCTTTATATTTCAAGAGAAAATCTTTGTGGGAGAATTTTGCAAGGGATATTTAACTTGGTTTCAGTCTGTAAATATTGATTAAAATCTTAGACTTACGGGGATGGCTATTGAAATATAGCTAGGTTAAATGTCAGTTAAAGCTTTCTGCAGTAGACTTCTTGGAGCCTTATCTGTGCAGTTACACACAGCCATCTTTTATTGCACTGGTCATGGGATCAGTAGACCTCACTGCCTCTATAAACATGCTTTTGTTCTGGAAACTCTTCTCTTACCGCAGTACCCCAACTCCACTTCATGTTCTCTTGGGCAGTGTGTGCTGTGGGTAGTCTTGAGTTCGTATTTGTACTGATACTCATCAAGAGTGACAAAGGGCTTCTTGTTGCTGCCTTGAGTTAGAAGAATGGACCATATGCAATATGAAAGTCTCTTCCTTGTCTTTTTGGGGTTTTTTGGTAATTAAATTTCTTTAAACCTCTGTTCATAATTTTATTCAGAACATGTTTAAAAAGGGAAGGGAGGGAGTAGTGTCACATAAAAATTAGGCTTTTGGGTAGCTTCATCTCTTGTCTGTCCAGTGTAGTGTGGAAGCTTAAACTCTTCCAGTAATGTAATTGCTCTCCTTTGTATGGGTTGTGTTGCACCTTTGTCTGAATTTATAGCCTATGCTTCTTAGGAGCAGTAGGGTGGAAGTTCTAAAGATTCCTCCTTTCTGCAAGGCAAAAACTATCCCAAACTCTAATATGTTCTTTTTTTCTGTTTTACTGTAGATCTAATCAACACTGAAAAAACCTCAGTCGTCACTGTCAGATCCCTTGTAAGTACACCTCTGTGTGTGTGTGTGTGTGTCTGTCAAGTTTTGCATGAGCATGTTCAAAGGAAAAAGCCAAGGTTGTCTTTTTGGGACTCACTAAGTTTTTCCAACTGCTGTCTATTAAGAATTGCAACTGATTTTTTGTCAGGATAGAAATGTGATTCTCTTTTAAATTACTGCAAATATGTACAAATTAGCTAAGTTTTCTGTTTTTATAAACACTTTTTAAAGTATTTCAAATTAACCTGAAATTCCAAAATGAAAGAAAGGCAACCTTCCTCTCCTCCCTTCTTAAATTAGTTCTTGATTATTAGCCAGTAGCCTTTCACAGTAGGACCACTTCTGAACAAGCTCCTACTCAGCCCAAAGAAAAGCTGTGGTACTGCCTCATTATGTTAAATAGTTTGCAGTAGTCCAACAGCGTTTTATCCACATCAGTGTGCCTGGTCGTATGCTCATTGTTGGAAGGTGAGGAGCAGCTGGAGTTCCCCCTGGGGTTTATTTTAACTTGTAGCATCAAGTGTAGCCATGGGTGTGCCCTGACATTTCCTTACGGTGTCTTAGAGCCATGGCTGGCTTGTCTTTGAAATACAAGCTCAACTGCTGTGTTTGGAGCACTGAATTAACTGGAATGAAGGTATCATACAAGATTTGTATAATAAACCAATAATTCTTCATTTTAGAGAACTGGAGCTTTGGGAAGTAAACTGATCTCTTTTCTGCTGAGGTTGATGATGGTGAGGTTCATCAGAGCACAATAAACATGTACATTTTGAAAAGAATGTAGCATTCATTTTTTTATAAAAAGAAATAGGCAGAACACTTTCTTCCATACAAGTCTGAGCTTAGTTTAGTTTAGCTTAGCTTAGCTTATTATACTATCATTCAATAGTAATTTTATTCTGTAGGTGTAATTACAAAAAATTGTTGTGGTGGTCATGTTGTTTTAAATATCTGCACATCTCTCAGTCTTACATTACATTAAAGCTGTTGATACTGGCTACAACACAACTGCATATGTTGGAATTCTCATTAAAAAAACCCACCAACTTGTTATGCTGTTAGTAGCAGTTGTCTTGTTTAACCTGAAATGTTAATTGTAGCCTCCCTCATCACCTGAGGGTGGCAAATATATTAATAAAGGTGTATTTTGAGGTGTGCCCACGTTCTTTTAATTCTTGATGGAGCCCTGAGGGTTTCCCTATTCTCATCCATTTTATCAGATTGTGCCCATGACAGCCTGGGCTCTGATGAGTGTCAGTGTCACTGGGTCCCCTGCCTGTCTGAGCTTCTGCCCTTGGTTAGTGCACCTCTGCCTTTTCTTTTCCCCACCGTGGCAGCGATGTGGGGGATGTGTTGGCTGTGCTTGCACACCAGCCAGGTGAAGAGAACCACCCGTGCCTCTCACGTGTGAGCACAGCCTGGTCCCAGGCCGGTGGGCTGGCCGTGACTGGGGTTTGCTGTGATCGTTTTGTTTTTCTCACATCAGTCCTTATTCAGGCCCAGTTCTCCTTAATGAGGAAAGATTTCTGACACTGAGACAAAATCTTGCCAAATTGTGCTTTATTTTAAATTGACTTAAATTGGTTGAATTTTATTCAGTTTTCCTACTTGGAGTTTGAAATGCATATATTGAAGTAGCTCTTGAAATTGGAAAAGCAAATCTGCACAATCCCTTTCCAAGAGTCTGGCATTCATAGTTGAAAAGTAGGAGATTAAAAATGCAGTTGCTGGGGCAAAATTAATAAAGGACTTCTGGAATATTACATAGTTTTTAGATTACAGCATGTAAACTTTTGAGTCTATATACTATTTTTGAGTATATCAAGATACATTTTAATCTGACTAGAAGTTGATAGAATATTCTGAAAAGCAGTAAAGCAATCTGCTGTACCTTTTCTCTGTAGTACAAATATTTAGTGGGAAGACAAGCGTTGACCTTTCCCATAATTACACAATTGGGTCGTTACTCAAGTAGCTTAAACACAATATTATGTTGTGAAGGACAGACTTCATCTCAACAGCCCTGAACTATTCAAACAGAGATAGTGGGGAAAAGTCTGTGAAAAGTAAATATTTGTGGATGCAAGAAACAAGTATGGAAAAGATTCATCCTCTTTCATCCCCTGAGCAGTTCACTGCTCTATTGTGCAGTGATGCTTTTGAAGTAAGCTCTTAGAAGGACTGAAACTAATGCACTGACTGTAATATTACTAATCTAATTATTTTTTTTCTTTTTTTTTTCCTGCTCTCTGCTTGGCACTGGTCTTCACCCGCAGGTGTCCACTGTTGGCTCTCAAAGGTTACTAAAATTTTGCAGCTGCTCTGAATCAGCACTACCTAAGCTTCACCTATTGTTGCTTCTCCCTGTACCACTCTGTGCTGCTGCTTTGCTCTTGCTGCTTCAGAACTACATAAGAGAGTTTCTTTTTTAAATACCCACGATGAAACTTAGGCTAGAAGTGTGTGCCATTTTCTTGCTGCCTGTGTACTTGTTGATCTGGTTGTACAGTGTGTTGGTATTTATTCCCTGGTATTTTCTTACCAATGCCAAGAAGAAAAAGGCTATGGCAAAGCGGTTAAAAGCTAAACCCATCTCGGACAAGCCGGGGAGCCCCTACCGCTCTGTCACTCACCTGGACTCTCTAGCAAACATAAACATCCCTGGAGCAGACACGCTGGACAAGCTCTTTGACCATGCTCTAGCAAAGTTTGGGAAGAAGGACTGTCTTGGAACCAGGGAACTACTGAGTGAAGAAAATGAAATGCAACCAAATGGAAAAGTATTCAAAAAGGTAAAACTTAAATTTTTTTACTTAATTCTGACTTGGTTTTGAGCTGCTTTGTATCTTCCCTCAACAATGCACGTCCCTTTAGCGCTCTTCCTCAGTCATCATCTAATAAACCATTCATTTTATGGTAGTTCAGGAACTACAGAATATACAAGATGCACTATTTATTCTACTTCAAGAAAAATGAAAGGACTTCTTTAATGAATGGCAGTGTGTATGCTTATGCTGTTATGCACCAACTCACATCAGGTGGTAGAGCTATACCAGAAGCTTCTTGTCATGAAAATTCATTGTTTTTCCTCTCCAGTTAATTTTAGGAACCTACAGATGGTTATCCTATGAAGAAGTAAATGAGAAAATTACTCGCTTGGGGAATGGACTGACTGCCCTGGGACTAACCCCGAAAAGTACCGTTGTCATATTCTGTGAGACCCGAGCTGAGTGGATGATTGTAGCTCTAACCTGCTTCAAGTACAACTTCCCTCGTGAGTGCTCAACTTTGTTACTTCTAGTGTATTTTGGAACCATTTCTCAGCACAGATTTGGCTGCTAAGTATTTTGACTCTGCCAGTATTGTCACTGGAGGTATAAGAATTTCATAAACTTTCTCTGCTGGTTGTCTGATTCTTAGTTTTCAGTCTATTCTATGAATTGTGGAGATCCCTAAAATTAACTTGCTCATACTTAAAAAACCGGTTTTTATGATTTTATTGTAGTAATGTTCTAGATGTTAAAACGACAGAATAGTACACTTACTATTCAGGTTGTTTTAAATCCTCTGAAGATGTCAGTAGTTGCGTTTCTCCCTCCAAAATGAGGGGTGTTTTTATAGTATTTTCTGACTATATCCTAAAGTATACATCCAAAAGATGAAATGGTTATCAGAAGAGAAGAATGGTAAACAAAATCCTATGATAGTCTGTGAGTAGTCTGTTTGGGTGACATTTGTAATCTGCTCAAGTTCATTACAATTATGTATGGTTTGTTTTTTTTTAAATCAAGCTGTCAGAAATCTTTAATGGGAGTTAATGCATGCAGACTCCTTGGTGAGCTGCAGAGGTTACTGAGCACTCCAGTGCCCATTTTATACACAACACACTGTGACCCACAGCACATTTTTTTTGCTGCCTTGTGTTTCTGCTTGCACTGGGCTGTCTCTTTCTCCCAGCACCAGTAGGAGCTGCCTGTGCAAGGAGCAGCTCATCCAGCAGAGTGTGCAGAGAGCCAGTTCAGGGGCAGTAGTGGAAGAGATGACCTTGCTGCTGAAGTAGGAGAGGATGGTTAATTTGGTCTGGATCTCTATACTTTGAAAGGCAATAAGAAATAGCTGTGTAATATTACTCTTTTTGCCTCTTCTGCATGAACCTACTTCACTCCTTTAATGGTCTTTGGAGGTTCCTGTTTGAGATAGCGAGTGTTACCAAAGGAAGGGTTTTTTCAGTAGAGAGATGATGGGGAGAGGTGAACTCCATTGTGCCTGGGAAGCACTTAATGGCATTCCTGTAGCCAGTCTGGGTTAAAAATAATCTAGCAGCATGAAAAACAGTCTGATTCCTTAGTCTGATTCTCTGCCTTGCCCCCATCACTAATTTCCTGGGAGCAAGGAAAGTAGCTGACGGTGTGGAAAGAGCTGCCTGTAGCCATGCTCAGCTTTAAGCTGGTGCCCTGCAGTGTCTGAGTGTCACCTCTCCCCTCCAGTTGTGGTTGCAGAGAGCTCAGGGGCAGAACACCTGCTCTCAGTTGCTTACTCTGGGATTGCTTTGTGCATTATCGTTGGGTTTTGGTGCATCTGTTTTTCTGATAATTTCTTTTCTGCTGTAGAATAGATTATTTCAGGATGACTTAGATGACCGTTGTAGGTTCCATCTAACTGCCTGTCCACTACAGGGCTAACTCAAAGTTACAGCCCGTTATTTAGAGCATTGTTCAAAGGCCTCCTAAACAGTGACAGTCTTGGAGCATCAACCACCTGTCTAGGAATCCTGTTCCAGTGTTTGACCACGTTCTTAGGAAAGATATGTTTCCTCTCCAGATGTCCCCCTTGTTCCAGAGATCTCTTGTGTCATTAAATATCTGATGTGGAAAAATTAAAAGCTGTTTTATTTCCAAATTAGAAAATTCCCAATTGAGTGCTTTCCAGTAAGCTAAAGCAAGAGCTTTTGCATTTAGTATTACTTTAACCCTTCTTTCATGTCCTCTCCCCTCAGTTGTCACTCTGTACGCCACCTTGGGTGAAGAGGCAGTGACCTATGGTCTCAACGAGTGTGGAGCGTCGTATCTGGTCACGAGTGTGGAACTCCTTGAGAGCAAACTTAAGGTAATTTGGTATCAGCTTCACCTGATATAAGCAACCCTACAGTTCAGTCAGTACCCTGCTAAAAATTTCATTTCTCTTCTGTAGACTGCACTGCCACAAGTCTCCTGTCTGAGGCATATCATTTATGTGGACAAAAAGACGGTCAATAAATCAGAATACCCTGAAAACATGGAGATTCATAGTATGCAGACAGTAGAAGAGCTGGGAGCCAAACCAGAGAACTGTAAGTGAATCACTTCACAGAGAATTAATCAAGCAGTGTTGGTCGTGAAATCAGACCTGGGTTGAGAGGGATGTGTAGCAGAAAACCCCCCCACCCATGCAAGTTGCCAACAAAGGCAGTGGCAGGGTTCCAGTTCATCTTCTAGCTCCCTTTAAATAAACAAAAAATTTGTTTTATATCTTTTGTTCATATGTCATGTATGTCAGGATAAAACTTTGTTTTTAACTTCTAAACCATAACCGGAATAATTTAATACTCCATCTTTGTTTTAGGAAATGAAATAGACGCTGGTGTAATGTTTCATTTTCTGCTACTCTTACCTTTTATTTATCTTATTGTCACTATTTTTTCTAAGAAAAGAAAGCACTTAAAGCTTTTTTGGGGGGGTTTTTGGTTTTTTTTTTTTTTGTGTGTGGGTTGTTTTTTTTTTTTTTGCTTGGAAATGTCCATTATCTCAACCAAGCTGTAGCTAAAAAGCACTTAAGGCTAGAGGAATAACAGTTACATTCCTTGCTCCATTGGGCCGCCAGGAGTGACTGTAAACATCTGCTTTAAGGAAGGAAAACCCAACCCTGATGATCTGTTGTCCTTACATCAGCAGTCTGTAATTAGTCACATCTCCTCTCTCTGGAATAAAGGAGGAGATAAACTGGCAAAGGAGCTTTGGAAACACACATCCATCACAGCTGCTTATCTCTGATCAGCCTGAGGTGCTGACACAGACCAGCAGTGACCCTGAGGGGTGTTTTTTCTTGGGCTTTGTCCCTAAAAAACCTGCTTCCTTGCAGACACTGTAGAAGCCATGAAAGCTGATGATTTGCATCAGCTAAGAATAAAAAAAGAGGATTAAAAGAAAACTCAGAAGTCAAGTGTTCTAAGCTTATTGCTTTTCTACTAAACCTGCCTCTTACCTGAGGAAGGTTTATTTAAAAATTTAAAAAAGAGGCGGGTGGAGGAGTTAAAAAAAGGAATCTTGCCTCTACAACCCTGGCTTTGAAAGACTGATGGACAGAAAAGCTGAGTTGCAGCTTTTTGGGGTGTTGGTTTTTTGTTTTGTTTTTTACTCAACTTGCTGTTTATCATCAGTACTGTATTTCTCCCCTTGCTGCCTTTGACAGTTTTATTTGGTCTTCAAAAGGCTCCTTCTGTGAAACTTCCAGGCAGCTATAAAACACAATGACAAAAGTGTCGCCCAGACTGCGTAGATGCTCAAATATTCATCACTCCTTTCAAAATTGGCCTTCCCTCTCTTCCTCTTAAAACCAGACCACTACTCTCTCCAGCACTGACCATGCTGCCCCTGACTGTGCTGGCCTTCCATGAAGCACCTGTTTCACAATGATTACAGACATTTTCACATTGATTAATTACAGAAATAATTTAGAAAGTAGATAAGTAACAGTTTTTCTCCTGAATTTTGTAGCAAGCATTCTGCCAAGCAGACCTGTTCCTACAGACTTGGCTTTAGTAATGTACACCAGCGGCTCTACTGGGAGACCCAAAGGAGTGATGATGATGCATAAAAACTTAATAGCTGGAATGACAGGACAGTGTGAGAGAATACCTGGACTGGGGTAAGAAACGCTTTGTTGTCTTGTGTACAGAGAGCGAAAATAACCTGCAAAAGTGTGCACTTTTATAGAGAGTCTGCTGCTGGCATTGTGTTATCAAGTTTCTTCATGTTATTGTGAGGCCACTACTCTTTAATTTATAAGAAATACGTCTTGCATGTGTGACCTTACCCTGTTTGAAAAATATGCCCTTCTAGCTCTTTTCTCACATGCTGTTGCTTTTTTTATTATTACCCTAAGCTCCAAGTCTGATGGATTTTTGCACTTTTGAGCATCAGAGGATACGACTGGATAAGAGATTCCTCTTGGGAAATGTTTTTAGACATTTTCAGGCAGCTAGAATCAGTTTAGGAAGCACATCTGAGCCTAGCACTTCACTGACCTGGAGACATCACTCTTGGGTGCACATGCTGCAGAATCTGCTCAAGTGCAGTTCACTGAAGGAGCAGAAAAGTAATAAATTGTGTTGACAACAGTAAAACCAACAGCAGATTCCCTTATGTTAATGTTTTGAGGAAATTTTTCATAGAAGTGTGTGTATTTGTCCCTGCATTCACCAAGGGTTCAATAGCTGAAATAAGCCCCGTTGCCAGACTCCTGCTGTGAGAGGATATAAACCCAGTTCTGGCTGGGTGCTGAAAGCTGCTGTTCAGTGACAGCTCTGAGGTTCTTGCTGAGAAATCTCTGAGCAATTACTTCCTGAAACCAGCCTCAGGACTTCAGTGATCAGCTCTCTTTCTAGTAGTGTATCCTAGAAGATGATGACTGACACGGCTTTGTAAATCATTGGTCATTATTTCAAAGTGTAGTGATTTCATCCTTGATATTATAACTGGAATGAAACCTCCCCCAAGGAGAGGAAATAGCAGTAAAGGACTAAGTAATCTGAATTTCCTAGAAAACAGGGGAAATCCTCTAATTCATACTGGTATCAGTAAGGTCAGATTTTCCCCATTTTGTTTATATACTGTGGTTGAAATCACACCTGTCTTGTGTGCAGGAGAATAAGCTCACTTGTGATCCAGGTCAATCAAAAAGTAATAACTAAGTACACAGTAAAATGGTTAAATGGTATTTTCAGTCTGCTTTTGACTCACGGTTAATTAATTCTTTTTTCCCAGACCCAAGGACACTTACATTGGTTATTTGCCTCTGGCCCATGTGTTAGAACTGACAGCAGAAGTTTCCTGCATCACTTATGGCTGCAGGATCGGTTACTCCTCTCCTCTCACTCTCTCGGATCAGGTGAGGGCTGGCAGAGCAAGGTGGGGAGCAAACTTCAGCTTTGGCAGCCTGTGCTCTCCTTGCTCAGCTTCCTCCTTCAGTAAAGAAGTGCTGATGTATATGGCACACTTCAGAAATGTAAATTTTTTTCAGAAAATAGTGGAAATTAACATTCCTGGTGAACAGTAGCAGTGGGTTGTACCATATAAATTGTATTAAAACCTTGGCTTTTATGATACTTAGGAAATCTAAAAGCAATCCTAATAAATGCCTTTAGCGTTACCCACTGGGTAACAGGGTAAGAACAGTTCTTAATAGATCAGCTGAACTGTTTAAAGTGATTTTAAGTTTTGATCTCACTTCATCAGTTCTTTATCCAGTTATTGCAGATCTTCTATTTAGTCCTTTGCCTTTTTCCATTTAACCATTCAGATAAATAAGAGTAAATTAAGCCATAATAGATACATCTGCATGTTTTGCTGGTAGAGAGATTTGCATCAAGCAAAACAAGCTCCCAGACGAAGATGGAGGAGAAAGCAAGTACTAGAGGGAGGAAGTAAGAGAAAGATAAATAAAGTGAACTTGTAAAAGATTGAGTATTTTGGTTGAAATAGTTGCTAATCATTACCCTTTCCATAATAATGGGGGGAAAATGACACAGGAACAGGGAAAGATACTTGAACATGCTAATATATCTCCTTCTGTTGTTAGTCCTGTAGTTTTCAAGAGCTGTTTGGTTTTCAGCTTCATAAATTGACATTTTTTCCTTATTACAGTCAAGTAAAATTAAGAAGGGAAGCAAAGGAGACTGTACTGTACTTAAGCCTACACTGATGGCAGCTGTGCCTGTAAGTATGCAGAAGCAGATATGTCCAGCAAAAAAACGTTTTGTCTTTTTCATGCTAGAAAAATGTATTTACTAACATGTTTTTCTCCTCACATGTAAGTAACTGTCACTAATAGAAAAAGAGCCAATACAGACATTCCAGCTGCTGATTGAACTGAGTACTGATGCTGCAGATTGAGCGCAAGAGTCTGCCTGTACCAAAGCCAAGACCCTTTTTGATCCGAACCTGTAAACACTTCAGTAGTCACAAGTGGTGTTTTACTGGGCTACTGATACAGCAATAGGACACAGTGACATCGTGTGACACAGGACTCCTTTATGCACAGGGACAAAGCAGGGTGGCTTTGGCCAAGAGGGACACTTTAAGGATATGGGCATTTGGCTCAGTCACAAAATTAGCAAGTCAAGCTTGTCTTCAAGGTAGCACCAAGGCTGAGTCTCTCTCTTGCTGTTCTCAGGGTTAGCAGGCCAGGCTTGGCCTCCTCTGAGAGGAAAGAGTGACCAGGAGACTGTAACTCCTCTTGCTTCTGCAGCTTGCACTGCTCTAGGAGTGACCAGGCTCCTGCACTCCACAAGGCTGTGGTGCTGTCCCAACACCCCACAAACGTTTGTGTCTTTCCGATGCCAAGGCCCCTCCCCACGTGTGCTGCCATCACAGGTGCTGCTTTAGCATCCTATCACATCTGTGGCTCATAGAACTGGTAGCACCAGGTGATGCCACATGGTGGTGGGGAGTGAGTAGAAGGCTTTAATCTAATTTAGGAATAGTGAGTTTTGATTGGATTTGATTGTTCTGCACAGTCTTAGAATAGCCAAGAATTTTAAAGTCAATTTAGTCACTTGCATTCTTTTGTTTTATAAAATAATAAGCACATATAGAGGCTTGGTCATCTTCTTAATAATTAACAGAGTGATATCTAATATGTCTGAGAGCTCCAACCTTTTGGAAAATATCCATTTAAATTTATTTCATGGAGAGAAAGCACATAAATACTTCAAAGCATTGTTCTCCAAAACAAACTTGAAGGAGCCAATCTTTAAATGTGTATTAAATACTTCACCAGTCTGAACAGTATTTTAGGTTCTGTGTATTTGGATGACCATAAGCTTATTATTTGTATGGAAATTAATCTCTGGTTTGTGACAGAATTGTGGTGGCTTTTTGTCAGATAATTAGGATTACTGCAGCCACGTTGCTGTGAAAGTTGAAGAACTCTCTTGGAAATGGTGAAATGAATTCCCTTAGTTCACTCCCTTGCACTTACCAGTTCCTGTGGATAAAATACAGCATCAGCACTCCCAAGCATGACACATCTTGAGGGGAATATACCAACCTTTAGCAAAGAGATTGAGTGAAACTTGAATTTAAAATTTTCTAAATCAGTTTGTCACACTTTAAGTACAGGTTCAGGTGTAAATAGCTCCAAGCTGCAATGGTCTATAAATTGGCTCATTGATCACATGGTAAAAGCAAGGCAGTGAAGCACTGCCTAACCACTATGATGCAAAGATTTGCACTCTTATTATCCATTTTAAAGGAAGAATAATGATGGGGGGGAGATTACTTATAACATGGAATTTAATTTACACATGCTGGTCTATCCCATGTGGTAATTTTCCCTTTTTTAACACTTTGTAGGAAATAATGGACAGAATTTATAAAAACGTTATGAGTAAAGTTCAAGAGATGAACTATATTCAGAGAACTCTGTTCAAGATAGGCTATGACTACAAACTGGAACAGATCAAGAGAGGATATGATGCACCCCTGTGTAACATGTAAGTAGAGTTCACGGGCCAAGTGTGCCTTTGCCTTGGGATCTGTTAGGACAGACGAAAAGTGATTCTCTGAGCTATCAGTTCTCATCTGACATGCAAATAACACTTAATGAGTAACTGAAGTAGTCCAAGCTCTTACTGGAAACAGATAAGATTTTTCATGGTAATGACTAATATTCCAAACAGCTGACTGGTCCATTTTCATTGCATTGCTTTTTTAGAGTGATAAAATTGGAATGTTTGTTAAGCTACGGGAACTCTGCCTCTTCAAGTGTTACACAAGAGGTAACGGGTTTGGATTAGCCAGGCTAAAATCTGTGAATAAGTTAATTTTTAAGGCGTTGCAGATAGGAAGGAAGGAAGAAGGTTTGTATCTTCTTATAAGAGCAAGCTAAGTGAATAATTTTTTATTCTTTTTGCCTTCTTTCAAGACTATTATTTAAAAAAGTAAAGGCCCTGCTGGGAGGGAATGTCCGTATGATGCTTTCTGGAGGAGCACCACTCTCACCTCAAACACAAAGATTCATGAACATCTGTTTTTGCTGTCCTGTTGGTCAAGGCTATGGACTGACAGAAACGTGTGGAGCTGGAACCATTACAGAAGGTAATTAAAACACTTGTGGAAATACATAAGTTAAGATATAGATATTTGTGGGGGTGGGGGTTTGGTGATTTTTAATTGTTTTTTAAAACAAGTCAAAATAACTGTAATTCTGCAGTAAAGTAATTTGAGATAAGATACACCCTATTCATATTTCAAATAACAAAAAAATCTTCCTTTTCTTTCTTGTTCTCTTCCTAAGTTGCTGATTACAGCACTGGCAGGGTTGGAGCTCCTCTTATTTGTTGTGAAATAAAACTGAGAGATTGGCAAGAAGGTGAGAGTAGTAATTGTTTTAATTTCAGAGTAATTAATTTAGCTCCTGCCTAGCTGGTATCTTTTCCTATCTGCTTAGCTAGGTGTAGCATATGAAGTAATTGTTCTTTATCTTTGATAATAGTAATTAGTTAGTGTGCTTTAACTTCAAACTGAAGTGCCAAAGTATTTTCTTGGCAG
The DNA here is from genome assembly GCA_013389985.1 of Dryoscopus gambensis. Taxonomy (NCBI): domain Eukaryota; kingdom Metazoa; phylum Chordata; class Aves; order Passeriformes; family Malaconotidae; genus Dryoscopus; species Dryoscopus gambensis. The sequence goes on along the minus strand of WEIT01039447.1, from coordinate 150,326 downwards.
AAGGATAGATAAGTTAAAAATAATTGCTTGGGACTGTGTTGTTTTCAGGGGGCTATACTAATAAAGACAAGCCTAATCCTAGAGGAGAAATTATAATTGGTGGACCCAACGTCTCCATGGGATATTTTAAAAATGAAGAGAAGACATCAGAAGAGTTTTCCGTTGATGAGAACGGTCAGAGATGGTTCTGTACAGGAGATATTGGGGAATTTCATCCAGATGGGTGTCTGCAGATCATAGGTGGGCCTCAGTTTTTGATACCTTACCATATTACAAGATACTGAATAACCATAATTATAAACATGTTATTAATACTATTGTCTTTGCCTGGGCTAATCAACTTAAGGTTACCTGCTGACAGAATCAGTGTAAAACACAATTCCAAAAGTCTTCATAGCTGTAGTAAAATTTTGGAAGTGATGCCATTTCCTGTGACATTATCATCATCTAAATTTAGCACATGGACTTTAAAGAATAAATACAATATTAACTTTTGTATTAATTATAAAGCTTTAAAATCAGAGTCCTTTCCTAGAAGCTGTGTGACAAAAAATGCCGTGCTGTAACACTTTTTACAGAAGTCTTTATAAATTTGGCAGCTATTAACTGCTTTAAAATTTGTCGGTTAAGAATCTGGCGTAGCACAAAATACATACATGGTATGTATGCAAATAAGTCTGTGGAAATGCTAAAATTTAAATGAAACAAGGTTTTCCTTTCTTTCCGTCCCCTGACTCCTAGATCGTAAGAAGGACTTGGTAAAGCTACAAGCAGGAGAATATGTATCTCTGGGCAAAGTAGAGGCAGCCCTGAAGAACTGCCCATTGATTGACAATATCTGTGCTTATGCCAAAAGGTAAGAGTGGTATTAATTTAGAAACTCTGTTTAGAGTAAATATGAAGCACAGGCTCTGATCCACTTCTCTGATCCAGCCATAGTTTTCCATGGTTTCCTTCTAATAACCCCCTCCACCAGAGTACAAGTTACAAACAGCATGTCTGAAGTAGCACAGGTTCCCAGATTCCCTAAAAGCTGAAGACATGACCTGTTTCTCTGTTGGTGTTTCTCCTATCCAGATACGCTTCTGTTCCATCCCATCCCTTCCCTAAACAGGTATCATTATATTTAGCACGTGTTTTGGCTTTCTGTCAGAACACCAGTGAAAAGTTAATGTGGACACTTTGCACCTGATCCAAAGCTTTCCAGTGAGTTTTGGAAAGAGTCTCAGTCTCTCCTCTCTCTCCCGGCGTGAGGGGGAACTGCAGAGGACTGGTCAAACGCCAGGTCTAGCTGGGGAGCTAAACTGAGATGTGCACGAGTGAAATGACAGCAAAGCCTGATTCTGATCAAACCTGATGTTGTAAACCAGCTTAGAATATCGTCTTGGTAAGCCCTCAGATGTGAGGACTGAATGCACAAGAAGGATTCTGTATGGTGGAATAACTCGGGTTCAGAAAGCCCTGGGCATTTGTGGGTCCAAGAGCAGGTAATTTACACCCTGAAATGAAAGTCTGGACTGGACCTTTTTTCTCTCTTTCTCTTGCCACCCTGTGTAGTGACCAGTCCTACGTGATCAGTTTTGTGGTCCCTAACCAGAAGAAGCTGACAGCCCTGGCTGAGCAGAAGGGCATCAGTGGAAGCTGGGTGGACATTTGTAACAATCCTACAATGGAAGCAGAAATACTGCGAGAGATCAAAGAAGTGGCAGACAAGAGTAAGTACCACAGCACATCCTGCTGCCATGGGGCCTTATCCAGCAGAACTGTCAGTTATCCTCACTAACTGCTCCTCCTTCTTCCAGTTTCTCTCTATCTGCCCAAACATGAAATTGTTCCATATTATCTCAGAAATTTACATAATATTGGTTGTATTAATTACTATACTACTTGTATTTTTTTAAAAATATCTGAAGGTCTTTTTCAGCTAAATTCTAGAGACAAGTTGCTTGTCTAATACAGTTAAAATAAGGTCCAAAAGTGCTGTCAGTTTGGAAGAAAAGTTGCAAGACATCTTGCTGGTAAGGAAAGTGGTTAATCAAGAGATTTCAAAGCATATTTTTTTCCCCATACAACTTTGTTCCCTACAGCTTTGAACAACCATGGTCCTCGTGGTTGTAGAGGCTTAAAAGCCTGCTGCTCCATGCTGTGGTACTGAACAATCAAAAGTATCATTAATCCTTTATGGGACAAAAAAAATCAACAAACTCACAGGAGAAGAAAAGTCTCTAAAGCACTTGCACCTCATACAAGGAAGCAGTAAAAGCTGGACGTAAGCACACGCTAAGCACATTCTCTTGAACTACAGAGAGGAGAATCTGCCCTTTGAAAATGAGAAAACAAGAATGAAAGGCACTATTAAGTCTTTCCTTGAAAAAAATAAATCAATCCATAGTTTACAGGCTTGGGCTTAAACACTTCAATCCCTGGGGTTTTTTATCATGAATTGGGCAAATTACTATCCATAGAGCTTTGTGTACTTAAACCCTTTGCTTATACATTCTTTCTGCCTCCTAGATAGTCATATGCTATTGAGATACAACTAATTAATGTGACACTTCTTTCAAAACTATTTTAAAGAGGTAGTTCTCATTGTTAGCAGAGCATGGTGCACCTTCAGCACGAGGACACACCTGAGTGAGAGGCAGCAGCACATCCGATAGAGCTGCAGTCAGAGGGGCAGAGGAGCTGCTGGGTCCCACTGCTGCTGCCCCCCAGAGGCTGTGCTGGAATTCAGCTACAAGTCTATGCGTGGGGATCCCATCCCCAGCCCGTGTGAGGGAGCTGGTAGCAAACTCCATCCAGTGCTGTTCCTGCTGCTCCTGCCCTTCCCCCTGAAGCATTTCCCTGTCTCCTCCCTTGCTCCCCCCTCTTGGGCAAGAGAGAGAAGCAGCCTTGGTTGCAACGAGGCTGTGCATGTGCCAAGCCACTGCTTCCAGCTGAAGGGAAAATAAGTGGCTAATGTAACAAAAATACAGAGAAGTCCCTTCGTTTTGAGCTCTAAACAGAATTTTAGGAAGGAAAAATACAGTAAAGAAACATTCAACCAGGGAAAGTGTACAAGTATTTCATTATAATTTAAATATGAAGCATGTCCAGCTAGTCTGAGTTAACCTAGTTATTACTCCATTCCTGTAACAAAGATACAACTGTGGATTTCAGTGTGTGCTCTCGTAGCAGTAGTCTCAGAGCTTCAGCCTACTCAGTCACTTGTTTCAAGCTTTAGATTTTGCATTGTCACATCCAGTACGAGCTCCAAAAGCAGAGTGTTTTTAGAGTATTTGCACACTAACCAGCACTCAGTGTTGGGACAGGATCAAACTTGCCTGTAGCCCTTCTGTAAGGTTATTTCATTAAGTAGGACACCGTATTATACAACCTACAGGGTGCTGACCAGATTTTTAGGGAGCATGAATTAGTATTTCATTTGGCTGTGTAGTCACAGTCATGCTTTTCTTTGTTCTTGTCCCTGCAGTGAAATTAGAACGGTTTGAAATACCCATCAAGGTCCGGTTAAGCCCTGAGCCCTGGACCCCCGAGACTGGGTTGGTAACAGACGCTTTCAAGCTGAAAAGGAAAGAACTGAAAAACCATTACCTCAACGACATCGAAAGAATGTACGGAGGCAAATAAACAGCTCTGCTGACCAGGCAGTTGTGCAGGTGGTTCCTTCTCATGTCTCAGCTTTGGATGTCTGTGTATACTGTAGATATCACACATTCAAAAAATACACCAAATGGATTACTGTTTCTAGAATCTCTATCAAGTAAAACAGAATATCTTAGACTCCAAATTTTTAATTATTAGCAGGTTAGACACTGATGGTCTTCATAGAGTTTTGTGTGATCATCTCCAGTTTTGAGACAGACATCATTATGTGAAGCAGTATGACCAGGTAATTTTATTATTGTTTCTCTAGCATATTCAGACTGCTTACAACTTCCCTTTAACTCATGCTGAAGTCTGGCCTATATTTCAAAGAGGAAAAAGTAATGTAATTGTGATGATTCTTCTACATAGTAAGACATTTAGCAAGGAAGGAAAAGGAGTATCTAATGTCTATCCTTCTCCATTTAAAAACAAAACCAAGACAACAGCAGCAGTCAAGAACTTGCTAGAGATCGCTAATAACGCACTACTTGAGAATGGATGGATTCTTCTGCACATCAATATCTTGAATATTTACAGTGCCTACAAAAGAATAGAAAGTACACTTACTGAAATAAAGGTGAACTGAAAAGCTTTCTAAAAACAAGTTATAAGAAATTTCACTCAAGAGCATTGAATTAACTATTTCAACTTCCAACTCACCAAATAGGTTTTTAATTGCCACTGCATTTTAATTCAAGCAGAGCTTTCCACTGGACACAGTGTAAAAGAAAATAAAGACTTGCACTGCTCCGGGGGTGCTGATGTGAAATCAGTGCCCAAATGCAGAATTTGCATCTGGACTGGCAAACAGCTGTGAAACCGATGGGCAGTGGTCTCTAAACAGACTTGAAACTCAGAGGAGTTTTGGTGGGTTTTTGTGAGAGGTGGTTGATTTTTTTTTTTTTTTTAAGGCACTGATTCTCTAGACCTTCATGTACACGTGAGTACTGGGACAGTACTCGGACGTAACTTAGAGGATCAGGTTTTACATGTCTGCATTCCTTTATGGAAGGTATTTCTGTTCACCTTCTAACTGTGGTGAGCATGACAAGGCAACCAGAAACCAACAGGAGTTTCTCTGTCTAGTCTTGTTTTACTTACAGAAAAGTAGTCTGTAGCCAGGGAATCTTTGTTTCCTGGAAACTTGTAAAAAGGGACAAATCACTCTTTACAGAAATTCACTATAAAAATGTTCTCTTATTAACTGGAAGTCATAGATGTGAAAAAGGAGGAAGATATATTTTAATAATAGTTCATCATTTTGTGTGCTGAATCCTGTACTGTGTCTTCTTTTGAATTGTAACTGAGCTCCTGCATCCCTGCCAGCTCTTCACACTTGAACCATAAGTGCTGTAAAAAGTGGAGGCTCTTGATACTGTTCTACTTTGCACTTTCTTAATCGTTTTACATATGTTGCTTACATTTTGTACAGCTGTGGCCCTCAACTGCTCTATATTGCAAATTCATCTGAAAGTATTTATAGATTTCTATTCATAATATTTGTGTTGTGTATATGATGGTTAAAAAAAATTATTTGGTATTGTCACTGTACAGAAAGTAAAAGATTTTGTACATTGCTTCTCTTGAACACACGAGCTTGCAATTTCAGGACAAGTTTTTCCTTTTCTGCATGTGTATGTATTTTTTTTTTCCAGTTAAAATAGACTTTGGCAAAAATAAATCATGGCTCTACACTCTTCAAGTAAACCATCACTCCTGGGGACCAACTTCAACCTTCACCATGCATAATTTTCACTGGCTAGTCCGGAACACTGCCAGCTCAGCTTCCACGAACCCCGAGGGGAAAGAGAGAAATAAAATCTGGTATATAAAGGTGATGGTATCTAGTTGTGCATGGAACTACAAGAGTCACTAAAAGAAACAAGGAAATAGGTTTTCTAAAAAAAATTATTTTTTTTAAAGATACATACAGTTGTTTTTTGACAACAGTGAATATTTCCCATATCAGTAGCAACTTTTGAAATTCCTTGGTCCTGGAGCCATGTTACCAATTTTTCCATGTTTTAAAACTGGTCACTATTAAATAGCCTTTAGTCAGCCTGTGAATGAAATGAAATACATGTAGGAAGGATACTTACACTCGAGTCTGTCAGCAGTTTATAAGACTATTTTTTTTAAGCCATGAATGTATTTATATGAAATGTGTTTTATCTTCTGTGTCTTTGTTGACTGAGGATCGCTATTTTCAAAATATATATCCACGCATACACAATGTTAACATTTCAAAAGTGGAATACAACTTCAGTGGTTCAACAAGTTTGTGATTTGGAAGATCTTTATATTGCACAAGCTGTCTCTCGTTGCTGTCCTGTGCCTCACATTCTGTCTGTAACTGAGGTGTAACTGAGCCTGCCTTACCAGGACTGCTCCAAAGCAGCAGCAGCAAATCCGTGCTACAGGTGATAAAAACCAACCCTACAGGGGGCCTGGTGCTTCTTGTAAGGAATGAACTAAAGGTGGATGTGCTGCAAAAGACAATTTGCTACATCATCAGCTTCTCAAGCATTTTTGGAGAAGGGGAAGGATTACATCAGGTTGCCTTCAACTATGGGAATTGTTTGTAAATACCTTGCAGTTGGGCAAGAACTTTATCCTTTGTTTTAACAAATTCTAAATCCTTTTTGTGACAGAGCTTATGGAGGAGAAACAGAATGAGCAAGAATGTTCCATTCTTGCCATTAAAAAGAAGGAATGAGGATGCAGATGAAGGGATAGTAAATCACTTCAAAATCATTATGTGATAGGTCCAGATGTTACAGATGCTGTTTATCTTGTGCTGCCTGCCAGCTCCCCCCCGTACAAACTGCAATTCCCAGCACACTGGCAGGCTATAAAAGGAACAGAACACCAGTTCAGAATGTGGGTCACTCATTTTCAGTAGCAAAAAAAAAAAAAAAAAAGGCCAAATTTACCACATCTCAGAAAAATAGCTTCAAATAACTATGTTGTATTCTAACAATAAATTAGTGTTGTTCTGCAATTACATGCAAAACAAGAAATAAATTCTCATTATGTATTTGGTTTTAGTGTGTTGAGGTTTTTGTTTGTTTGTACCTTGGCTTTGTTTGGTTTTGGTTATTTTTGTGGTGGGTTTTTTTTTATTCTTACTGAGCCTACCCAATGGCTAAGCTCTATTTACATGACAGTAAATCAGTTTCCCTTTTGAAGGCTAAAATTTACTCACTCAAAGGTTAAAAATTACAAATCTGGTGCTTTTTTTGCATAAGACGGTACAAAGGTGAGCTACAGAATACCATCAGCAAAACTTGCGGTCACTGGTTACATGGAATTGCAAACAATACACAGTAAAACTCTATGTGAACTTACCTGGATTAATAAAGCACATTTCCAGTTAACTCAGTGCTGCTGCAAAGTGGATTAGTGATTGCTTTATAATATGATAGGAGTACATCAGCCACAGAGGGCTGACTACACTAAATACACATTTGTACTTAGCTTGTCATTTTCACATAATTTAATTTGAATGAGTTCTGACAGAAATGGGGTGATGTTTGCACTGTTGCTTTGCTACTGGGTGCTGTAATAGGTTGAATCTTGCTACACCTTTATTGGGGAGAGGTGCATTTTGAAGAAAATGAAACCCATTCTAGACTGATAAAGTATTTAATGAAGCTGATTATCACAGGTGATTTATCCAAAATCGTCTTTGGTTGGAAGCATGTAGCCTTGACATTAGACCAGTGCTAATTAATTTAGACAAACAGAGCTCTGGGCACAGTGTCTGATCCTCACAGACTTCACCTGCACTTTTAAAGCACAAAAAACAAAGAAAAAATGAAACCACAACCAAAACCACGCCACAAACTGTTGAGTTTTCCCCTTGTTCTCCCATCCTGAAACCCCAATAACCTGGTTAATGATGAATGCTACCAGAGATGCCAGAGGTCACTGCATGTTTGCCACACCTGCTTATTTCCGCATTTACCCTCACATGTCTCCAAATACAGAAGTTTGCCCACCACCTCTGTGTTATCTCTGTTATTTCTGAGCACCCAGACCCTGAGCAGGAATGCCATCACTCCAAGACATGACCTCCTATCATTTAAACGCTAAAGCAAGAAGGTGTCATACAAGTTTTACTTTTTAAAACACAGAAAAGACACTTCAATTGGAAACAGTTCTGGACTACTTCTAATAGGTCAGTTGAAACAATGACTTCAGTCCACATGTTGTTCCAGCCCTGGGAGTTGTTTCTGGGGTTTTTAGTTGTTTTAAACCTAAAACTATTCCTGAACCTAAACTTCTAAACTTTTCCTGCTAGATATAAATCAGCCTGTTACTTATGGTGCTTCCCCCAGGGAGTGAACATGAAGAATGGATCACTGTTCTCCATAGTTGCCTGCCCTACTTTACTTTCTGTCTTTCAAGTCAAAAACCCCACAATCTCTCCCAGTAAGCCCATTTCTATGGCATTTAATCAGGCTCATTGAACCAGGGCCCTTCTGCCCCCACGTTCAAAACAAAACACCAGTCCCACCTCCATCCACAGCTTATGGCGATCACTTCCCAAAGCCTTTACCTCCATCCCAGAACACGCCTGCCTCTTATGTAGTGGGACAACTCTCACCTTGGGACTTCTTTTTCCCTTGTTATTTTTAAAACCTGGACCTCAGCTCTGAACACTTGCAGCAGCACAAGAACTATATTGCTGTGAGGAGGGGAAATGCACAGGTGATGACAGTGACTCCTCCAGGAGCTCTGCAAACACTACACCTCAACCCAAGCGGAATTTCTAATGAGTCAGTCTGGATCAGTTTTAACCTAGGTGCAGCTCATTCTGAGCATTTACTGGCAAGCGGATTCCTTACTTTCAGAGGAAAGATGCCAAGAATATTGTTCATACCAACAAAAAACATACTATAGAAAAGCAAACTAAAACCTAGTCCTGTGCAAAGAGATATTAATCAGACTCTGGAGTTTGGCTCTCTTGGGATTCTTAATCAATATTCAGCCCTTCTAACTGTGGTAAAAACTATGATCTGCTGTACTTTCTATTTTATTTCCATGTCCAGCTACCAGTTCACTTTCTTAAGGTCACCTGTAGGCAATGAAAATGCAAGGTGTCTGCAATGTATCCAAGTCAAATCTTCACTTAAGAGACATGAATTGTAGGACTCATAAGTGAAAAACACCACCTATATGCCCAAACGCCCCATTCTTCCTGACTAGACAGCAACCTCTCACTCGTGTCCTAGAGAGTGTAAATTCCACTGTGCTGCGTTTGTGGGGCATGGCGTAACTATCCTGAAACTGGTCTCTCAGTTATATTTTGCTGATGGAGAAACCAGAAATGATTAATTGCAGCTCTTGGGGAAAACAAACAAACAAACAAAAACCAAACAAAAAACCAAAAAAAAAAAAAAAAACCACAAAAAAAACCAAAATGAGGAAGCATGTGTTGCTACAGAAACATCCCACTTACTAGTGTTCCTTCTGAAGCAACTTAAAGGCTAAAAGAGAAACATTATAGAAAATCAACCACTATTCTTTCAATACTTAACTCAGTACTGCACACTTACCTAATGCTCTTTACATAGGAAACCCCAAGTCAGTACTACAGCATTTTGCCTTTCCAGATGGGTACTCATTCTGGCCTGCTGTTAAAATACATCTTTTCCCCCGAAAAAAATGAGAGGAAAATAGAATAGACCACAATGATCAGCCCTAGCCACCTCCTGGAAAGGAACAAGGAAACTGCACAAGATAAAAACTACTCTAAATGCTGGCAAGATTGTGAATCTCTAACACATGTAACTGCCACACTCACTCGTATAAATAACGACAAACAAAATTAGAGTTACCAGATAAATGACCTGAGAGCAGGGAAAAATCTGAGACCCTCAGAGCATTCACAGGATTTCAAGAAACCCTTAACTGTGGGCAGACAACTTTGCGAGGGGAAAATACATTTGAAGAAAACTCACCTGTCTGTTGCAGCCTCAGGATCCTCTCCAGCACAGGCAGACTGGGAACCACGCAGAACTCACCCGGTAACATTCCGGTCTTTCCAGGCCTTTCTGATTAAAGAAAAGACCCTCTGTAGCCGATTGATTACCATTTGTTTTAGTGACTCCAATTAATTCTGCCTCTGGGTATCTGACCACCACAGCTGCTGCTGCTCAAGCTCCAATACCCCACCACTGTTCCTTCCAAACCTCCTTGCTTTTCTCTACGTGCCCCTCAACAGCAAACCTGCTCTGGGAGCCTGCCCAGGGCCTTTGCTATTGACTGCTCTCATTTTCTCAGCTGGGTGCTGGGTGATGTTCTCCTGCAGGAGAGATTCGGATTAGATATTAGGAAGAAATTCATTACTGTGAGGGTGGTGAGGCCCTGGCACAGCTTGGCCAGAGAAGCTGTGGATGCCCCGTCCCTGAAGTGTTCAAGGCCAGGTTGGGTGGGGCTTGGAGCAATCTTGTCTAGTGGAAGGTGTCCCTGCCCATGGCAAGGGGTTGGAAGGAGATGACCTTTAAGGTCGCTTCCAACCCAAACCATTCCGTGATCCTGTAACTAGAACCAGCTCCTTCCTGCCTTTATTTTGGCAGAGCTGCATTTTCCCAAGCATGAAATGCCTCGCATCTCTCATTCAGGGAGCCTGACAAACGATGCTCTGAGCGCCACGGAGGTTCTCCCCAGCCCTGTCCGCTCCCTGGCAGCGGGAGCCTCCGCGCAGCCGGGGCTGTGCTGGGGCGGCTCCGCCCCGCGGTGCCAC
>WEIT01039447.1:128074-139741 GCA_013389985.1 Dryoscopus gambensis | reverse complement strand
TGAGAAATTGTTCTGTTCTTGTACAGTGGCTCGTACAGCGCTCAAGACTTGTCATGCGGTGAGAGCTGTTCTTCAACTCTTTGGATCCATTTGTACTGCTCTTCTACGATAAATACCTGCATTACATACTGCGGCCTTTCAGTACTTATAGTGGAATTATAAAAAAGGAGGGAGAGTGAGTTTTTACAGGGCAGGTGATAGGTCAAAGGGGAACGGTTTTAAACTGAAAGAGGAGAAACTTAGTTTAACTGCTGGGAAGAAATTCTTTAATGTGAGCACGGTGAGGCACTAGAATAGGTCGCCCTGAGAGGTTTCGAATGCCCCATCCCTGGAAATGTTCAAGGATGGGGTCCTGGACAACCTGATCTAATGGGTGGCATCCCTGCCCATGGCAGGGGGCTGGAACTAGATGAATTTTGAGGTCCCTTCCAACCAAAACCATTCTATTACTACTTATGCACAGAGACCTCTCTCATCAATCATCTTTAAGTCGTAGTTTAACACCTTTTCCTTTAAAATCTGTTTGTATTACACCTTGTTATCTGACCTCAATGCTTTTGGGTGGGGCAGCATTTCATGGAATTAAAAGCCGATCCACTGCTGTACGATGCTCCCTTCTGTCCCTCTGCAGCACTGACAGCTCTGTCATGGGTTGGAAGGGTCAGGTCTCGTTCTGTTAAAGTAAGATGGGTTTGGCTTACTTGGAAGCATTTCTTGAAACAAAAAGAGCTTAGAAAAAAAGCATCAGTACTGTGGCTTTGATGATGCATGGAAACTTCTAAAGCCATCAAAAACATCCTTACACACAGATGTGTGATTCCAAGATTATCTTTGTGCAAGTTAAACCTTGTAATTAAACCAACGTACGGCATATGCTTTCTACTGAAAAAGCAGGGCTGGCAGAGGTTGTTTTAGATGTTCCTGTTTAGCCATGTCAGTAGTCTGTGCCTTCTTGGTTTGGGTTTGGAGTGAGGTTTTTTCAGATAAAGATTAATGTACAATTCCAAGGAACAAATGCTGTCACTAGGAATTCTGCACTACACAATCCAAATTACCATTTGGATTTTATCCAAACCACACTGCTACGAAAAGCAGCTTTGACAGTAACTTCAAAGGACGGGAGATTTTTGTTATCCACTCAAGTTTTCTAACACTCATGAATACTTTTTCCAACAGAAAAACAGTTGTCTTGTATTTGGCAACAATTGCATCTTGCTGTCTCTAACATTGTGGGGCATCGTTGTAAGCTGAATACCTGAAGTGATGAGTTTAAAAAAAATCCTGGAGAGGAGTGACAGTTACCAAGTCAATGCTGCCACTGCAGAAAAACACTGCAATATTCACAGACCAAATTACAAAGTATCCTTAAATACCAAACTGCGTCTTGTGAATACCCAGACTTTCTAATAACTGAAAAGTATGGGCAGAGAAAAAATTCAAGTTCCAGAAACAATTTCAATGGGAGTATATGCCATAGTACTACTGCCAGCATTGTATCTGTACACATATGTGAAATCCTTAGCTCAGCAAAGAAAATGTAGGAGTATCACGTGGGGAAAGGATGTCAGAGAAACCAACAAACGGACACTATTCTTAAAATCCCCTATCAAGCAGTTAGACAACAGTAAAAGTTCTAGCCAGCTTTTCCACCTGCCAGGATTCTGACAGTATCTCTGGAAAATTAAAGTGCTAACTTCAACCCAGACTTCTTGAAGAGTCATAAGCTATATATATATATATAATATTTACAACCTGCAGAAGCCAACTGTCTAATGAACTTTCACACTGGGGTAACTAAAACACTGTATCAGTCCCATTAGCAGATTTGGTGAGCATTCCTTTCAGTACAATCAGAATTAAGCTATGACCAAAGCTTCCCCTGTAAGTATGAGGGGATCATTACGCATATCCCAAACATTTTATTTATTCTATCTCAGTGATTAACTTCTCTTTTTCTACCTGACCACTGCCCACGAGCAGGACTCTGAGAGGCCTTACAGGCGAATGGCTTAGAAGTACACAGGCCCACTGAACTCAGCTACATCAGACACGAATAGGGGAAGGACTATTACAGTTTTCTGAGTGGGAGAGATCTGCACACATTGAAGTTTCAATGCACTGGACACTAAAATGTGTGTGCTTAACACATTTTATTTAGTATCAGCTGGTTACTAACTGCTTTCCACTGCTTCCCACAGATAAATCTGAAGGAAGGTGGTGGCAGTCCCTCCAGGTACCACTGATTCTTCAACAGATTTTCCAGTCTTCATAATCCATTTCTCTTACTCCCTCAAACTGCAAAGTATGCGCAACACACTGTATTTAGAGCCTAGTTAAAAACAAGGGCTGCCCACGTGAAAAAGTTTGCCCTGCACAAGACCTCCTGCCAAGTAACTAAACATCTAATAATCTGCTCTTCTATCTGTGCCTTTCAACACCTGATCACAAGGTTCCCGTGAACTGTAGTAATTTGAGATTTACATCAGTCCATCTGTTCTTTTAGTTACAGTTCACCCAGCAGTTAAATAAGATAACACCACTGTGCATTAAGACACACCAAAGTACTTGAAACACTCAAGAATTCATATTGTGGCATACAGACCTTGATATGTAAGTATTAAGCCCAGCAGCAACATTAATTTCTTTTTGTTTTAGTAAGTTCAATACATTGTGTAGTGGTTGGAAATCTTGAAAAACCACAAAGATGCAAACCCAGTGGGACTAGACTGAAATAGGCTGCAAGAAGACAAAAATCAGCCACTGCAATCCAACACAATTTCGCCATCAACAGCATATTCTCAGGCACTTGTATTACTGATGCAGGGCAAAATGGCCACTTAGTGTCTGTAGTTCATTCAGTCACAAAGGATAATAAGATAGATTTATTTATATTATTAAACCCAGCCTTCCGAAGGAATAAGCCCAGCTATCCTACCTTTGTGCAGTTAGAACAAAAAAGAAAAGCTTGCTTTTCCAGGAAGACTTTAATATTCTTTTCTTCAGCCCGGTGGCACTTTTGAAAGAGCAATTTCTGGATTTACTTTCAGCATACCTGCAAGAACATCTTCTGGCTTGTGCTGATTTATTTTTCCCAGCGCTCATAAACCTTTGCACTGCATCAGCTGCCAGAGCCTTGCTTAGGATCATTACCAAGAGCAACTGCTTGCAAAGCCCCCCTGAAATCCACACCTTCAAACACAGCAAGAACTTTCCAATATATTTGGCACTGTTTCCAGAATACATTTCTAGAACAATATCTGTTTCCATGCAACTACTGACTGAATGATGCATGAGCATCTTCATCTTTGCAGTGTTAGCATCTAAAAGCTGCTGTCAACACTGAGTAAGTGTGTACCAGTAATTTAATGTTCTAAACAGCAAAACGGTGAATAAATCACTGAAAAAAGCGTTTCTCATTTCAGTGTTTCATTTCTTCTTAGAGAAACAGCAGAAGCACCTGTTCTCAGTGAAAATATTTACAACCCAAGGATCTGGCTCAAATTTTGTTTGACTTCATCCAGGTATGTGGTGGAGAACAGTATAAACTTCAGTAAATTTTAGAGGGATATGTTAATTTGAACTAGTTACTCTGGGCAGCTCAACATTTACTGCTTGAGAGTGCTCGTGGCAAGGCAAGTGCCACAGGGTTATTCCAGACACACTTTTTCCCTGACAGAGAGCTGCCAGCCTGTCCCACAGTGCCCCAGCACCACTCGGCAACGATCAGAACTCAGACCTACAACACAAGTAGTAAAGATAAGGAAGCGGCAAATTATTTCTTGCACTTTTAATATCATAAGAACAAGCTATGAAAACTTCTAATATTAAAAAAAAGGTAGAGTAACAGGTAGGTGTTTTCTGGATTTTTTGTTTAAGGGTTTTTTTTTCTAGTTTTTTAAAATAAATCTTACAAGAAGTCTTAAACAATTTCAAAAACTTACAAAATATATTCAAGTGTGGAAAGTTATTTTACTGGTAAAACAGCATTTCTTTATAATGTGCTTTTCTCCAGACAGGGTAAGGAAGCACAGGCATATCAGAACAAACAATTCATACCATCAGAACAAATCCCTTTTCTCCAGCATAGGCATTTTAAATCAATTTAACTGTAGTATGCCAAAACAACAGAGCAACATAAAAGCAGTGAGTTCTACAGACAACAGAGGAAACATACACAAAAGAGAAGATCTCTCAAGTCTTCAGTTGCTACAATTTCATATGTGGAAGTGCTTAGCTCTTCAGCTGGCTTTGTTTCACTGACTGGTTGTACATGAGTAACTTGGTCTCAAACAAAAAAAATGGAAGCATTAACTCCAGTTCAGTGTTTGGAGCACAAACATATTCATTTTATAGATGCCCATTGTAAATTTTGGGTATTACAGTAGAGTCAGCAATGGTCATGCTAAACCAGCTGGATGGGTTTGTACCGAACAAAATGAAAGCATTTTTGTGTTCTCTTCTGCTAATTTCAGCGCAGGACATTAACAAGCAGCACAGAGCGAGTAAGAAAGAGATTTTTTTGTTTGTGCCATTAGTTACTCCATTGTAAAACCACCAATTGAGTCTAATAGCTACATTCTCACTTAGTATAATAAATAAAAATATTTTGCAAACCAGCATTTTCAGTTATAAAAAGCAAGAGCTAATTATGGTAGTATGGAATCACCCCAAGTGATCCTCATCGAAGATGACAGAAATAGGCAGGAGTAACTGGCACCTCTCCCTAGCCTGAAGCAATTGCATTCCAATGAATTTCCCTACAAAGCCCATGGGTATGCATACCAAGTACTATTCCAGCTACAAATCTTACTAAGTAAGAGTTTTAACTGGGTTTGTCCAGCTAGGCCAGTTAGTTATCTTCCTCAGTCATGTTCCAGGTAGTGGTGGGGTTTTTCTGTTTGGTCAGTTTTTTTAATATTAATTGCAAAAGTCCGATTTAAAAGCAAGCTTGCATATGAATAGCATGAAAATGATTGAGAATAACATCCGATTGAAACATTACCTCATATACTTTTAATCTCCCAGTCTGCCTAGAAAAAGCTTAAAAATTATTATACAAATTCAAACTTGGATAAAAATACCCAATAAGTATTTATTCACAGCACAAGCTCATCAGGTACTGATATAAGTGTGTGTTCTGGTGACTGCCTTCAAAGTCCAACAAGCCAATGCCACAGCTGCACCCATTGCTGCATTTTAAAAGGCAAAACCTGTTTTGTGTATGCAAAGCAGATCTGTAACACCACTTACACAATCAACAGCAAGTTAAACAGCCAGTAGAATACACCACGCCAGTGTCACAGCTCAACAATGCTGTACCAGTTATAGGCATGCTTAGGTTATGTTTTCAATTTGTAGAGGAAATACAAATATATGAACATCACATATTCTCTTAAGAACAAACAGTAATTAAATAGAATGATCCTTTCTTCACTACATACAGAAATAACAATGTATTTACAATATTTACAGTTTTCAAAAATTGTGTTCTTGCACTGTTCTGCAGGAATTTAAATTCTTCAGCCTGAAAAATAGGTACACAATAGTTCTGACCATAAACAGCCTCTGAACAGAGACAGGTTACTAATTCTAACTTACTGGTGTAAAGACTAGAGGGCCTGAAAAGGAAATAAAGCCACCCATTTCAGCTAAACATCCAATTGTTTGTGGGATTACATCACAAACTACAGATGCTTTAAGATGTTTCACACAAGTGAGATATTGCTCATTTTCACAGTTTTCTCCATTTAAGTCACTGAACAAGTGAGCTGCAGTTGTGACTGCTTTCAGACTGCTGTTGTCATTGAAACGTGGGCTATGATGAGAGTTCCAAGCTCCCCTCCTGTATTGTCAGTTACAAGCAAGTGTACGCTCAGGGATACAATTACATTTTGGGTTTGGTTTTTTGTTTGTGTTACTCAGCTTAAAACACCAACGCACCAGTTTGAAACAAAGCTGCTGATACTCAGATTTGCTCTTAAGTTCCAAAGTTAAGGTGGACACTCTCAACTTACAGTCTTGAAAAGTGTTTCAAAGCAGCTGGAAGCTTTAAACTACAAATTTAAAGCAAGACACACAAACCCCCCAGAATCAATAATTAAAGGCAATGTTTAAAAAGAACATGAAAAATACAGTAAAAATCTGCATGAGAGGAAGATAGTGTTAGTGGTGCAGAGCTGCTGTTCTCAATTGAAAATAATGCAAGCATCTGTTCTGCATAACAGTACTGGTGAGAAAAATTGAAGGCTTCACAGTAATACACACTTTCAGTGCCATTTTTTAACTATAATGTTTCCTGAAAAGACAGAAAGGATTCAAAACTTGCAGACTTAATATGGGAAAAATAATCCAAACCTCATAGCAACAGAATGCAGAATTAAAGCCAACAGAAATCATGTATCTGACCTATTTCTAGGTCACGGTAAGACTTCAAAAGAAAAATCAGTTTGAAGTCCTTCACATGCACGTGAAGAGTTATTGGCACAGGAGCTCCGAATCATTCAGCATGCCCTACATATGAATCCATGGAATAAACAACCTAAGTCTGGGAAGCTCAGACTGAAAGGAAACCCAAAGATATATAGTCCTTTGGCTTTAGAGAAGGTAAACATTACCTTTCTAATGGATTGAGAGTTTACACACTTAGGAGCTGTATTTGCTCCTTTCACTAATGGCAGAAACCATAGCAATCCTTCCCAGCCTCTTACAACTGGGAGTAGGTAGCTTTCAGAATTCCATCTTCATGCCACAAGCATCTTTTTCAAAAGAGAGAAGATGCTACTGTAAAAACAGATCTTTTCAAGTTGAAAAAAATTACGTTTGGTCAGAATTGTATATGAATAGGATTTTGTGTTCAAACAGCACAGTTTGAGCACTTAGCAGTGGCAGCGTAGCTGCATGTAAGGCATTTTAGGAATGATTCGAATACAGCTCACTGCCTTCAGCACTTTACTAATTCAACTAACACGAGCAACCTCTCACATTTTAAGTTTATAACTAAAGCCGTGGTCACTGGAATCAACCCCGAAACATCTGTAGACCGTCCATAACAACAGATGCAACACAAAGAGCACGTGCGTTCCCTGCGTGGGAACAGCTGCCTGCACAGTGGACTTGTTGGTGCCAAATGAGAGAGGTCACTCCCCGTGCCAGGCCCTGCTAACTGGCCCAGTCCTGGAAGCGGAAGCAGTCCCCGGCGATCTTCCACACGGTGTTGGTGGGGGTGGCCTGTGCCGTCAGCAGGAAGTTCTGATTGAAGTAGCGCTGCTTATCCCCGTCAAATTTGACAGTCCCACTTGTCACCACGAGAACTGTTGTCTGGCCTTGAGTAGCTTGTTCTTCACAAGGAGGTATGAAATGATGAAGAAAACAACTCAAACAAAGACTAGCAGGTAAAGAGGCAGGAAATGTACAGAGAAGCTTGGTTCAACTCTGGTTACACTGCGCCAGGCTAACAGCTGGGTACAGGCAGGGAAGGGCAGCTCTGGTGCAGCGTTTCTACCCAGACAGCGGTGGGGTCACCAACACGGCTTGGCAATGGCTTTGCCATTTTCATCTCCTGCTCGACATTTTAGAGCACTGACAAACACCTCCGCTTGTGCTTAGAATAAGCTCTCATTACTTGAGATATACACACATAGAGATATTTAGCAACTTGCATATACTTTTACCCCCTGTTATTAGAAATTGTATCTTTTTCACAGCAGAGCAAAGCAAGTGTGTTGGACCACAGGCTTTTCCCAAAATGTCCATTAGAAGCAATGTATTAATTTCTCAGTTTTGTAAGCCTTTCTTTAGCAGTTGTTAATCAGAAATCTAAAGAACTTAACACCTATTCTAGATGTAAGGAAATCAAAGTACATACAGGTTAATAACGATTTGTTCCACATTAAACTGCAGGCCAGTACAAGAGGCCACCATCATGGTCTCCCAAGCACAACATAACCTGATAAACCAAACTTTTTCCATACATGAAAATAAATCACTTCTGAATATGATCTAAACAAAAAAAGTCCTTAAAATATTTTCCCAGACATGAAAAAAAGTGTATAGCTGCTGCATCTCTTGGTTTGTGCTTTATTTATGCACAACTCGACATTTCAACCCTTAGTATTTTCTCTAAGCTTATTCCAAAGGAATTATTAAGCACTATTATAATTGCTTGCTTTAATTATAAAAACTGAAAAATAACTAAGTAAATTATAGTACAACCTTACCGTGAACAGGCTGGCAGTCCAACACATTAACCTGGAATTCACTTGATGGCAACATTTCAAAAAACTTATTTAGTTCTTCTTGCCCAGACACTGCATTTCCATTCCAAACTAACGTTGCTTTGTCCAAATACAGTCTGGTTAAAGCCTGAGTGATTATGAAAATACAAGTTTAGGAAAAATATGTAAGCATACAATGAACATACAAAATATACGCTGTGAATTATTGATTTCTTCTGTTACTTTGACAGTAAAATGCCTTCTTGAAACGGTAGCTCCTTTCAACAATCAGTGCTCCTGACCAAGAATTAAAACTAACAAACACATTCTCCTTTATGAGTGGCACAGTGACTCATGTCTCAAATACTGATTATATCCCTTTAACAAAGGTGATGACAGAACTGAACTGGTTGCTAACAAAAGGACAATGCTACCCTTCCACAATAAGGTTATCACTGATTTTCTGTCTTCTTTCTGAGGGGGAGAGTGTGCACACAATGCAGATTAGGTCAGGAAATTATAATTTCACATTAAAACAAAAAGTGAACAAGACCAGGAACAGGTGAAACTTGAAAAGGACAGCAGCAGAACAGAACTTCCCAAATGTTTCATAAGCTGTCACAGCTGAGTAACTGCCCAACTCTCCTTCAAAGGGTTGACACATCCCTGTCCAACCTACTCATGTGCAAAGCGACTGTGAAGTAACATGGGGCTGCTGGTGCTTTCACACAAACTTTGAGTTATTAAATTGCAACTACAGTACGTTTAAAATTCCAAAGACCCGTCTCTAAGGCTCTCTTTTGGTGACAATATTTGTTACATGGTACCACATCCAAGTGGTCCATGAAGATTTGTTGTACCGCTTCAACCTCAGCCACTTGGAAGAACCCGAGAACCAAAAGCAGTAACTGCTAATGAAAGAAGTTTGGGGGAAATGAAGCTAAATCCTGACCTCAAGGGAAAATAAAGCAAGTTCTACTTCCCTGTACTGACCAAATCCTGCACCTGTAAGACACAGTTCCACACCACCTGAACTAGGGTCATGAGAGGCCTGAGGCGCTTTGTGAACAGCCCGTTTTACAGCAAGGCTGTGCAGGAGCATCGAGTCCTCTGTGGGGCAGCCTGGGAGCAGCCGCCCGGCCCTGCCACGGCCAACGCAGCCCACAGTCACCAACGGTGACCAACGGTGACCAGCAGTCACCAACGGTGACCAACGGTGACCAGCGGTGACCAACGGTCACCAACGGTAACCAACGGTCACCAACGGCGACCAGCGGTGACCAACGGTGACCAGCGGTAACCAACAGCGACCAGCGGTGACCAACGGTAGCCAGCGGTCACCAACGGTAGCCAGCGGTGACCAACGGTAACCAACGGCGACCAGCGGTCACCAAGGGTCAGGCGCCTTCTGTGTACTGACAGTTAGAAAAGCAGACAAAAGGGGCCAAGATAGCTCTAACTATTGTCAAAACAGCTACATACCCTTCTTCTTTTGTCCATTGTCTCATAGTAAATGTTGACAAACTCATCTGCAGCTCTACAAGCTTGATCCACATAGGTTTTGAAATCCTGGAGGGAAGAAATCATATCAAATTACTTTAGTTATGCAACCCAGTCATTAACTCAATTTCTTCTGCAAGTCACTTTGACTGGTCTTTTCCATCCTCACCAAAAGATGACATCAAATAATGTTGCAATTTATTCTGAGCTCCTTTTCTACTTGCAGAAGGAGCAGCTGTTAGGCAGGTGACAGTTTTAGCATAATTTGGAATGCTGATATATTTATTGTATTTAAATTGCAAGCATATACTTTGGAAAATAGGCTACAGCTGGCTGCAGGCAGTGTGGCCTCACAAGATTCAGGGAAAACAGCTGTTGCTGTGATGGCTGTTCTGAAATAAAGTTAAGGAACAAGATTTACTTCCGAGAATTAGCAAGAACCCCATCACACTGCCATCCTAGTCTCATTTTTAACACACTTCTATATAGAGAAATATAAAATATAATGAGAGAGAACACCAACACCTGGATGTATTCCTTCCAGTATGAATCAGTGCTATATCCACAGGTCAAAACCAAACACTTCTCCTCACACCTCATCATTTTCCTTACATCTCTCTACTTTTATTCATCCCCAGGTAACAACCTTTGTTGTCCCACCACTGCAGTGTGATCTCACTGGGTTATTTGCTCAGTTTGTTCAGCTATTTGGCCCTTGATGTCTTACAGACCCTGAACTGGGACATTCTGGAAAGCAGATTCTGAATTTCCTGTCCATACATCCATAAACATGCATTTGGTTCTCTTGTGATCAGTTGTTTAAAATGCTATTATTTATCATTGTTTTATTCCAGTATTATACTCTCAGTATCTGCAACTCGATCAGTGTGGAACAATTTCACTGCTTGTATTTTCTTGGCTGCTTTTACTGAATATGCTCCAGAACCACCAGGAATTCCTCCAGTATTACAGGAAATACTCATAATCAGAGAAAGTTCCAACCTGAAAAGTAACTACAGTCTATCACATAATCCCTCTTTACTCAACACAGCCAAACGTTACTATGCAGTATTTTTTCTCTCCCCCTGCAAGGACACAAACCCACTCTTCATCTTCCTACCTTCCTCAGCAATTTCCGAACTCAGGGTCCCAGAAAGTGCCCAGAGAAACCCTGGCGAAGGAGTGCCAGACCCGCCCCTGGGAACAGTGAGCAGGGGCTGTGAGCCCCCAGGCAGCTCACGCTGCGCACCAACCCCTCCCAGCCAGCTCCAAGCATTCCCACTCAGCTCCCAGCAGACGGGACGGGCATGAGCGAGGGCACTGAGGAACACCAGGAGAGTGGAATGAGTGTTGGGGTACTTCCAGTAGAAGTCTAGCAGGAAATAAGCTCTGTCGGTTTGGGCAAGTTTTTACAGCCAGAACCAGCACGCAGTTTTAAACTCTGTGAACAGTTTTGGCTGGAATAAACTTGTGGAGGTCACCTGGCCCTAATCCCTTTCCAAAGCAGAGCTGACTGCAAAGGTTGCGCTACTTTCCAAGCTGCCTCTGACAGCTCTGTGTCTTCTGTCCTGTCTCCTGCCCGCTCGGACCTCTCCGAGGATGGAGATGGTCACGGTTCCTTCGGGTTCCAACGTGCAACCACCTCACCCAGCAACTCTCCTTCCCAGCACTTAACAGGAAAGCCATCATGGAAAAAGCCAACGAAGCAACCCCAGAACCAACTTCTCGAAGACTCTGCCGGTAACTCCGAGCAGTTTTCCAACCTACACGGCCGCTGCCGACGGCCTCACTGAGCCCCTCTCTGCCCTAAGGGCCCTGGACGAGGACGCTGAGGCCGCAACACTGGAACCCCCGCCCTCCCGCGAGGGCCCTCGGGAGGGTGGGAGTGACCCCCTGCCCACACCCCGCGCTGAGGCGCTGCCGCCCTGCCCGCCCCGTCCCTCACGGAGCCGGG
>WEIT01039447.1:81158-128052 GCA_013389985.1 Dryoscopus gambensis | reverse complement strand
GAGGCGGGAGGGCGACGGAAGTGCAGCGGTCCGCCGCTTCCGGCCGCGCTTCCCTCGCCGAAAGCGTTCCGCCGCGTCGCGGTGCCCCGGGGAGCGTTCCGCCTGCAAGGCCGGTCCGGCTGCCGGCGGGGCTTTGACTCCACAATCAATATTGCCGACATTTCAAATCACTGGGGCTGGAAATCTCCCCAGAGAGCTGATACTAGGAAAAATGAATTAAAATCGTAATCACGATTAAATAGCGAATAGGATTATCTATTTCCCTACTTGTACGGAGTAATTCTTAGAAGTGTCTGCTTTAGAACTTCAGTCAAATTTACTCAAAATAACTAAAATTATCTTTACTGAAGTAAGGATGTATCAAGATTTTAGAAATGCATTCAGCCACCTGGGTTAGGCCATATTTTCTTTTGTTTTCAACCACTGATTAAAATCAATTAAAATCTATAACAAAGCACTGAATAATTTCAGAATCAAACGGCATAGATTTTTATTGTAAATTATTTGATACTGGGCAAGTAATGACCACCGAATGAAAATGGAATTCAGTCTCCAGTAAGATGAAGAGTTCGCATTTTCCTGCAGAACCCTCGTGACAATCATGCACAGTTGCATTAGGACCTATACAAAAATGAAGACAGGCTGCATCTTGCCCAGGCTGCTTTTCAAATGAACCTTGCTCTGTGTCACAGCAAACTCTGATATTTCTGTAATGACCTCAGTTACAGACTAAAATTAGGCCCAGGGTCCTGATTATCCTTGATAAAACAAACAGTCTTTAGTTTTGCAAATAGTCTTGCTGGACTTGGATCAATGGGTTTGTACTTGCAATGGGTTATAATTTATTTTCCTCTAAGATTATGCAATTAACACCAGCAGATTTCCAGTAGAACATTGTCTATTGAAAGAACCCCAAAACCTACAATATTCTTAATTTATTGATTCAGACTATACATTACATCACTGGAATCATAACACGCTTGAACCCTGCAGCCTCAAAATCTCACTGCAGCACTGTACCCAACACTGAAGGGCAAGTCCAGGGGACAGCAGAAGGCAAATATTCCAAATTTCTGTAGCCATCCTACTGAATAGAGACAAAGCCCTGATCCGTGGCCTGTGTCGGGGCCTGAATTAAGCGGGTGGGCTGACCATTCCTGTGAGGCTCCTCGGCTCTCCCGGGCCGCAGGCGCTCCTGGACACGCAGCACCGCTGCTGCCCGAGTCCGAGTGACCGCCAAAGCTTCAGCGCGTCTGGCGATGTTTAGCAGAAGAATTCCCTCGAGGACAGCAATTCACACCACACTTCATCTCTCAAGCTGCTAAAGCAGCATCTGCAAAGGCTCATTTGGGGCCAGACCGAACATCTTTGGGAATAGTGAGTGATTCTTGTGAAAGGCACGACTCTCCACTGTTGATAAAATTACCAGAGAGTGCAATAATGTTCCCAGATGTACAGAAGTTTGATGAACAGCCTCCTAAAACAAGGGAAGCAACTGACACTGGCCAAATCCAGACAGATTCTGATTGATGGGAGGCTTGTGAAACTGGATCATGACTCAGTGTTTGAGGGTTTTGCCTGAGCAAGAGCTGAATGAGAACTCAAAGATTTGATCTGTTGATTCAGTGAGAACTGGGAGTAGGTCGCAGATGTTTGATTTATAGGCTGGACAAAAAATTAATACTAAAGCTGGATTTGGGATTTACTAAACTGCAGTGGACTGAAAAAAGCCTATTTTGGCCAGTTCCCAGCAGAAAAGGTGGACCCGGCCAGAACCTGTGCTTGTTACAGTCCCATGGGGACTCTCAGCTGTGACCACTCCACCTCAAATTTCTGCCATACCAGAACTGGAGGAATGCAATGACTCTTATCCTCATAAATACCGCCCTTGTTTTTTAAAGAAAAACAGGACTTGCTATATATGGAAGTGGTAATTGTATCCAATGGGATATGCTGAGATCAAGTACAAATAACTGTTCCATTTTACTCCATTCAAAGCAGTCCCAAGCGGGGATAAATTTTCAGAACAGGTCAGTTCAAAGTGTCACCACATTTGTACTCCATTCAAAGCAGTCCCAAGCGGGGATAAATTTTCAGAACAGGTCAGTTCAAAGTGTCACCACATTTGCTTGTTAAAGAAATTTTAAAATCCTCTTCGTTTCATTAGTTAATGAAGCATTATTTGACCTCTTGTGAAAATCACATGGCCAGGTAAACATATTTGTGGGTTTTTTTTCCTCCAATATCTTTTATCTTTCAAAAAAGAGTCATCCTTTGAGAACAGGCAAATTTAAATTCATTAAATTTTCTCTCTTTTTTAATGAATAATTTTGGATCAGCTACAGATGAAGCACTAACTACTGCACGTTATAGATTTAACAGAGCTTCTGTGCAGAGTTCACTCAGAGGAGAAAGGCCTGTAGGGCTGGAATTATGGTTTATGTCCTCTCTGAAATTGTTAGCTCAGGTCAGCTTGTAGCATAGTCTGAGCTCAATTTACGTTGGCTCAGGCCTGAATGCTGGGCACTGGGAGGTAGCCCACACCAATTAACTGGTTAGTGGGAGGGCTTAACATCAATCAAATGCTAAGTAATATTTCTCCAGGCCAAATGTACCTGTGACCTTTTAAGGAATCATTTTCCAGTCAAAAACAAGTTACTTCCAGCTGGAAGTAAAGAGTTTTGTCACTTGCTTTTCTTTACAAATGGAAGAGTTAGGAGAATCCTTTATGATTATTGAGTACATGCTTGCAGACATTTTACTTTTATTCGTGAATACTCCAAACTAGTTGGCATTGTCTGAGCATGTGACCCGTGGTTCTGTGCTCAGCTGATCCGGCACAGCAGCTCTGCAGCAGGGAAAGCAGCATAGCTTTCCTTTGGACTGTCCCTGCTCTCTGTGTTATCACAATGGTGCCCAATGTTCCCTGAAATATCAGTAATCCAGTAATCAACTGTTAAAAAAATGGCAAAATCCCACTAACCCTAGTGGAAGCCAGACCTGGCCTTTGGTTTGTTTGCTTTGGCTAAATAGGGAATAAACAAAGTTTCTTCAAAATGTACCTTTAGCCACTACCTCAGTTCCACTGCCCCTGTGCTCAAGCTCCAGTTTTAGGAAATATCTTGGCTAAATGTCAAACAATTCCATCAGTTTTTTGAAGGCAAATATTAGACAGAGATTGCATCTTAAGTAATTACCCAAGCACCATTCAATTAACCTACTTGGCTAAAAGGTGATGCACAAATCAATATTTTCTAACAGAGGCATGTGTTTCAGATGAAACTAATCAATAGGCATCAGAGTAATTTCAAATTACAGACAAATACAAAGTTAAAATTCAAGCAGTTCAGATACCAAATGTATTGCAACTTAATGGAGCTCTTTTAGGCAGGATATTCCCCAGGTACAATTTCAACATATCATTGCTTTTATTGAACTATTTTGTCTCTTTCCTAAAATAAAAATAATTACTGTCACTTTGGGAGAACTTCCAAAACAAGTGCAAGCTCCCCTGTTAGTCCTTGGCCAGCTGATAATTGAAACTGTGCATTAGGTTTCTCCTGAGCACAGCAATTGGAATAGACCTGAATATTTGAAATTTTTCTGTTTGCTTTTCACGACCACTTTTCTCCCCCAACCATTAAAACAGTGATGTTTGTTCCCAAAGATGAAAAGAAAGGCTGAAGAGCAAGCCCACACACAAGTTTCCTTTTTACCTTTACTCTTTCACAGGTTCTATTTATTTACAGAGACCCAAAGCTAGGTCAGCATCTAATCTCATCTGTAACAGCCTAATCGATATTTCTTTGACAAGTTACATCCTTTGGAATGGATTGTTTGTAATGGAAAGCACAGGAATCTTCCTGCAACATTTGTACTGCATTTACCAAACACTCAGTAGGCTGAACTCCCATTCCCACTGCAGTTATTAATAACAAACTCTGCATTGCTGCAGTGTAAATACTGATTCACCAAAGAACCCTAAATCTGTTTACTAGCTCCCATGATTGCACTAGTCTGCCAGTAAGGAATATATTTTAAAAACACTGTAGTAAGTCGTAGGGGAACACAAGCTTTGAGTGATTTACAAGGTCCTTTATGGTTTTATCACCAGACAAGAAAGGTAAATACTCAGGAAAAACACAAGCCCTATGACATTTTAAAATTTTAAAAATTGTTTTTTCTGCATTCCTTCAGAGTTTACATCAAAACGAGAAAAGGAATAATCATTTTTAAAAATACTATTTCTCCATGTTGCTTTTCTCTAGTGAAGAGGTTTAAGGATATGAAGATTCTTTTCAGAAAGAAGAGCAAACCAATGGAGTCAGAAACATGAGAGATTTCCTAGACAACCTTTGGATTCATATTTCAAGATTATTTTGTAGGGATAATGAGAAAGATTATTTCCTTTTAGGCACTAAAACAGATCAGGTAACAGGAGGACTCAGGGTACTGGTAATAGGCTGCAGAACCTCACACATTTAAACCTTCAGCCAAATCCATCCAACTTATTTAAGGACATAGGTGGGGTTTACTATCGATCCTTGTTCAGTTCTCAGAAAGCAAACAATGTCCTCCAAAAGGCTCAGACATTGTTTCAGACATTGGGCACAGTGTCCCAATCAGGAAAATTAAGATACAGATAAGCTATCTTCAGGTAAAATGCTCTATTTGCTTCTGTACCACTTCAGTATGTCTGAAGAACAAAGTACAGGAAATGTGAGAATCTCCTGTAATGGTGGTTTAAAAAATCAGGGTGAACGTGCTCATAGAATTATAATAGGCTGTGTCCCTAAATTCTTGTCAAGATTCACTATAAGTCTTCTCCCTATTATTTACATTTCAACACATTAATACACCGCTGTGCAGAAAATTGTTTCTTATGGATTGAGAGCAGAACACCCAAGAAATTGGCATAAATGCCATCAAGACAGGCAGGAATAAACCAACATGCCAATGCTCTGTTGACTTATTCCAGAGCGATGCACCTGGACCCACCAGCTGTCCTACATCTTCCATCTGGAGCAACAGCTGGTTGCTCAATAGTTGTCATATTGTCTGACACAAACAACTGCTTGTTAAATTTGTCATCAAGGACTCCCTTTGGGATTTGAAATACTGGAAAATGTCACATTTTGGTTTTGTCCCTAGGTTTGGAGCATTTTTTCCTACATAGTGTGCAGGGTTCCCCTACAGCTCTGGGTAACTCCAGTCAGAATTACAGGGCCTGTAGCATCTCCAAAAAGGTCAAGTTCAAGGTGGTTCACTGTGAGCTAAGGACGCCTAAGTAAAGGGAGGAGGAAAGTAATGTTTAGTAGATCAAATTATGTGGCAGAGAAAATGGAAGGATCCAATCAAATCGCCAGGCTAAGAACATGAGACAACAAATACATTTTATATAAACTGGGGGAGAAGGGAGAGGGAAATTCCAGATCACGTAAATTGTGGAAAATGTTACAACAGTCAGGGCTGGGGAGTGACCTTGGAGAGTCATGGCTGTGGGGAAAGAACAAACATGTTTATTAGAAATGTTATTAGGAAATGTTTTGCATGCAGCAGTGAAATATGAATACTCGATGAATGAAGGGGCACGTTATTACAGGATTGAGCAACTGGGAGGACTGTGCTGAAGAAGATATTCAAAAGGAAATGAAGCAACATTATGTGACAGGAAAGTGCTTAGAAATGGAGAGGTAGACCTGAAAAAATTCTGAGCACAGTCAAGTTTGAAGCTGAAGGTTGATGAAATCACCACACAAATATGTGTAAGAAGAAAATGTGGCAGTTGAAGACAGTCATACAATACCTCTGAAGAGCTGAGAGGACAGAACCATACCCATCCAAATAGATGTTTTATGAACTGTAGGAGATAGGCACCAGGAGTGAAGGTAATGAAAACAGTAGATCAAGTTGCATCCTGAAAAAATTGGTTTGAAAGTATATTCCAGTGGGTAATAATAGAGTCAGTAAAGCACATAATGGATGGGAAATCTAGTTAGCAGAGATAGAACTTGCCAGACAATTATCCACCTAATTTCTTCTTTACAAGTACTGTTTGTGGCACAGGAGAAACTGGCATGAATGATAATACTCAGCATGTTAACTTAAACTGCTCGCAACATACAACTAATCAAGAGACAGGGAAACTCTCTTCAAAAAACCTTTTCACTGACACCATGCACTATTAGAAATGCCTGTTTTATGAAACTTTCCACAAGCAGGTCCTTTAGAACGACCTGCTTTCCTCTCAGCTGTGTGCATCCTGGGCTTGCTGATGCCTCATCACAGATTTGCTTCCTTTTTTGGAGTAAACTGAAGAATAATGAATACCATAAATATCATATAGACAACTTCTTAAAGGATCCTTTTTGAATGAACAATGTAGACTTATTATAAGTCACCCAAAATGTTATTCCTCCAAAAATGGGATTTGATTAAACATCACTAAGCTCAAGGAAAGGGAATCTGCGGTGGAAAGGAACACAGTCAAAGATAAACAGCAGATAACTTACGTCTCCATCATTCAAGTAAAGAGGGACAACTTTTTTGCTGAACTTAGTGATGCTGATCTTTAAAGTCACTGAATATAGAAAAGACAGAGCGATTGCAAGACAGACACATTTCCTGCGAGGAGAGGTTCAGAGATTGTTGTTGGGATTGTTCAGTCTGGAGAAAAACAAGGTTCTGCTTCATTCCAGCAAAGAGGCCTTAGAGGGCTTATAAGAAAGATGAGGACAGGCTTTCTAGCAGGGCCTGTTGTGATAGGACAAGGGCTAATGGTTTTAAATCGAAAGAGGGTAGGTTTAGAAGTTTGGAACTGTGAGGGCGCTGAGGCCCTGGCACAGGGTGCCCACAGAAGCTGTGGCCGCCTCATCCCTGACGTGTTCGAGGCCAGGCTGGACGGGGCCTGGAGTAANGGCGGCGAGCCCTCAGCGGGCTGTGAGCGGGCCGGCGGCGCCGCTGGGCGCCCGTGTCCGAGCTAAGGCGAAAGGACGGCGTTGGCCGCACTCTGTTCGCTGTGCACCAGCGCGGGGACTTTGCTTTCCAGGAGTAAGGAATGAAAAACAGGGAGATGTGTCTGTCCCCCTGCAGACACAGCCACGGATGCAAGTGTGGCTCTCAGCTCTCCGAGCATTCATGTTCAGTGTACTGATCACGCAGAAAGCTGATGGAACAAGACCCTGGATAGCAGGCGTCCAAATTTCTTGTCCCAGGACTACCAAAACTTAGAGCACCTTCATTTACCTTAGATGGGGTCCTGAAAGCTTTCATATTTTCAAAGCTTGTAAAACCTTTCAGACTGGGCTTGGGACACTGGTAAGAGTTTAAAATCTTTACTGTAACAAAACTTTATCTAAAGTTGTTCTTGCAGACTCCTTTTACCGTTGGCAACCACCAGCTGAGCCAAATCCTCAGGCTTCCCAACACCAACTGCATCCCTCTGCAAGACTAGTAACAGTAATTAACAGTAATAGAAATAATTTCATTCCAAGCACACCACTCTATAAATGGGAGAACAAAAGAACCAGCAGCCTCGTGGAGTCCAGGTGGGGTGCCTGCTGCAATCTGGTAGATCTTTGATGAAACTATGTTGAGAACATGCGAACAATCAAACAGATTCCTCTGGAAGGAGAGAGAGGTGATGCTTGTGTCTTTAGTGAAGATTCCTCCCTCTTATTCAAACCATTCTTGAGATAGAAAGAGCAAAAGGAGAAGGAAGAAGAATATTCATGTATTTAAGATCTGATAACACTGTAGAATTGAGCAGATTGTAGAAAATGTTAGATATATTTAAGGACATCATGAGGGAATATTCTGGAAAATTAAATTTTTTCTTAAGGTACCTAAAAGGCCACACAGACCTATGGCTTTTTAGTATATTAGGTCTGAGTATAACATCCCGGCCATGAAAACAAAAGAAAATAAGAATTACTGATGTTTGAAAATCTCTTCAAATACAGACAGTACCTTTAAGTGTCTCACAAATATCACTAAAGCAAAAGTATAGGAAAATATTGGAAAAGTGAATTATTTTTCTAATCCCAGACATCTGGAATAAGATTATGTGGCACTTAAGTACAGAACCAGAATAAACACTTCCAAGTTCTTTTTCAGTTTCAAGCAGAAAGACAAGAAGGTAAAATGACAGTGGTGGAACACACCTTAGTACATTCAACTGCCAAAAAGGAACAAATGATGATAATTTAAAGTGGGCTCTGGAGTATGCAATAGCCTGATAAATAAATTAATTAATTAATAAAGACAGGGAATTTTGGCAATATTTGCACTAGATGCCCCAAACAATGAAGACTGCTGAGAACCAAGGAAATGTTGTCATTGATCTGTGAAGGTGTCTGCGCACATTGAGTACAAACTTCAGTTTCTGCTCTCACAGAGAGTTCTGCAAAGAGCACATCTCTTCTAGGCAGCTTCACTCAGGTCACAGGGCCAGTCCTCTGCCAGGAGGAATCACAGAGCCGCTGTGCACCCAGAGCAGCACTCACTGGTGCCCTGGTGTATTCAGCAACGTCCTATATCCAACCAAGACTCCACGTATCGGTGTCAGTTGATCACTGGCTGATCTCATTTGAGAAAGGAGACAGAAATGTGCACAAGGGAGTTGCTCTAATTTTTATTTTTAGGCAGAACTTCACAACCTTGAACAACTATCAAGAAAAAGAAGGCAGTGCTGTAAGCAAACTCTGAACTAGAAATTCTAACACAAAATGCAGGCAGTAAGGTCAGGAGACTGCAAAGGGTCTGTGAAGTAAAATGCACGGGCTTCCTCAGTTCCAGTTCTGGTCAGAAAAATGCTGTCAGAGTGTGTCCCCTCTGTACATCCACCTGCCTGAAGGTACCATCTGCCTCCTCCTCTGAAAAACTTTAGTGTCACTTGCTTTATAAGTCTGTCTGACTTTCAAGATTGTACATATTCAGGTCAGAAATATTAAAACGGGCATGAGAAATTGTATCTTCACTTACATCCCAGTGAAGATTTGAACTAAAATGAAAATGTTGGTTTACATGAAGAAAGGTTTAGAGGATAAGATTCTAGAAAGAGAAATGTTTTGTTGATTTTCTCAAGTTACTTTAAATGTTTTCTTAAGCAGCTTGTTAGGATTCTTTACAGCAATGAGATGCTTGTATGAAATGGTAACAAACTTTAAAGTGTGACATGGGCTAGATGAGCTTCAGCTAATTTTAAAGCAACAGTCAGTCATACCAGTGTACCAGTGTGGATGGAGCAGTAGTATAATTTAGAACAAATTAAATGATTAAGGATTTTAGGCTTAGAGTAGGGGCATATAATGACTGCTCATTTGAGAATGGAAATTTGGACAAATGGCAATTTATTAACATGAACAACATTATTGTCTTCCTGCGTAATGTTTTAGGATACAGACATAACTGTCAAGGTCTGAACAGGCACTATATGGGCAATAAGTTCTGTTTATTAATCCAAATAACCTTTCACACTAATCCTCAGCAGACAATGGTTTCAGCACAGTAGTTCAATTACTCTGAAAACTAGACACAGATTTTACTGAGGGAAAATCACTGAGAGGAGTACAGAATATTGTCATACTGTGGGGCGGTATGACACTCGGAGGGAGGATGTCCCATTGCAAAGTAAAATGGTGAGGTAATGGTAACATTATTTTATAAACCGCATACATATCAATGACAACTGAAAGCTTAGTGTACTGGAATGTCTTGAAATAACAGAAAAAAAATTCATCTGACCAGATAACAGGCACAGAACACTGTTAATGACAATGCAAGCAGTAAAACCAAGCGGAATTTTGTAGGCTTATATTGACCTGGGTTGCAGACCAACATTCCTTGTGTGTGTGTCAAAGTTATTTATTTTTTGCCTCCAGAAAAAGGTTAGTATAAGAAAATATAACAAAATGTCAAATGAATCTACCATATGCTATTGTCTACTAGCAATGAAGACTCATGAAAAATGGGCCCAAATTATGCTGCACATTCTATGAGAAAATACACTGGAAGTTCCTGAACATACATAACAATGTAGAGCAATACAAATCAAAATAGTAACAGTGTCCTGAGTGCTCTGTTATTGTGCGGGCAAAGCATCAGTCTTTGTACTTCCTGAGAGCAACACCCAGAAAATTGGTGTGACCAGGGAAAACAGAGGTGTGGTCAGAACCATGTCTAGTATGAAATGATGAGGTTGACAATCACACGGTTTGTTATTTTGCCCTTTCATACACTCCTCTCTGTGGTAAGTGAAGGCACACTTGTCAGCATAATCTAGAGAAGTTCTGCTAAAAACACCAACTGCCATTTAGCAGTTCCTGACAGCCAGCGCTGCTTGGGGTTGGAAAAGATCCCAGCAAAGGTCACACCCGGCAGACCCCGGCAGCTTTACCAAGTGATGAGCGCCCCAACCAAGGCTGGTATGGAGTTCATTATATGATGTCACACTGTTAATGATGTTGCCAATGATTCCCACAGGAACCTGATGGGTCTAAAGATATCCTACAGTCTCTGTCTGTTTTACGGCTCCAGCACCGGCCCAACTGTTCCAAAACTTAACACTCGTTATGTCCTTTATTCACCTTATTCTGATGCACTGAGATTTGCTCAGCTTTTCTTATTGCAGGTATCCTGTCTTACAGGACTTCCACGTATTTGCTCCTCTCTCTCTACACTCAGTCTTGACCAAGCCCTCCCACCACTTTCCAGCTGTGCCCAGCTGTGCTCAGGAGGCAATAGCACATCACTTTTATCACAGTACTGGATCTCACTATTTTTTACTATCAAGACTGGGGGCTTTTATTTGTTTGGTTTGGTTTGATTTGATTTTGGGTGGGCATTTGTTTGTTTGTTTGGGGGGTTTTGGTTTGGTTTTTTTTTGTTTTTTTTCCAGTATGCATTCTTGGACTCTTGGACTTTCCAAGGGTTTGATTTTGTAAAATGCTGAGAACTTTCCATTCCTATTGGCTTCTGTGGAACATAAAGAAATCTGCACTATAAGGGACAGACTCATTATGTTTACATATTTAAACTCAAGCTTAAATTGTCTTAAACTCATCCTGCATTGTTAGGATGTGCTCTTTGCTAGACATTACAGGTGTATACTTAACAGCAAATATTTTAATGCAATTATTTCAAGAGTCTCCTCTCCTCTCCACTCCTCTCCACCCCTTTTTTTCTGTTCTATTTTATTTTTGTTTATATTTAACTTCTTAGGCTTCTGAGTTTCTACACTTTCCCGAAATATATCTACTCTATTTTATCTTTGTAAATGCTTCCCATAATGCCGTCTTCAGTCCACTTTTCTCAAATAATGTCTTTTCACATTTCTCCTCAGCCACAAACACAAGTGCTTTTGCATACTCTAATGCTGTTCAAGTAGTGCTTCCACTCAAGTGGAGGAAGAGCTATAACTCGACTCTCCTCTTATAAAGCATTTAAAAGTTTAAGAAGCAACAATCACATCAGGCTGATATTTCCTATGTCCTAAGCCTAAGGGTAAAATAAAATGTGAGGACATTCTGGAAAAGTTTCATATTGCTGCTTTTTTAATTTTGGAGCTTGAAAACTAAATAATGGTTTCATCATTAAAGTATATGTTTGATGTTTTCTTTGACAATAACTGACTCAAAAATAGCTTCACTGTTGGATTTCCTCTCCCTTTGAATCTATGTATCAATTAAGGAAACTGTAATTCTTAATAAATAAGCACATAGGCACAAGAGGAACCAGTGCTACTCATTGTTTAGGGAAATAATTTGGCATTTAATGAGCTCTTTATGGCAGCTGAAGAGGATGGTAATTAACAATTCATGTTGGGAGGGCTCTGGGCACTTCCTTCTAGCAAGCACTGTAGTTGTGGGTTTATTTTTAATACAGTCTTTCAGATTTGCTAAATCACGTGTTCACGTTACCCCAGCTGTTGTTAGATGAACAAATAAAATCCATATGTAAAATCAAACAACTAAAATGTTATGGTTGTGGGTTTGATCCCTGCATGGCCATTCACTTAGGAGTTGGACTTGATGATCCTTGTGGCTCCCTTCCAACTCAAAGGATTCTGTGATTCTGTTGTCTATAAAAAGCTGATTTGGTACTATCCATCTTGCAGAATGCTCTTGTGAGCAATAGTTGAAAGATAAAGGGAACTCTGAAAGAGGAATTATATGAAAAAGTGAAATGAGTTAGGGATTCTTCCTTTCCTCACCATGAATTCAGTGAGGAATTACTGACACTGGAGAAATAATTATGCGCGTAGTGGAAAGTAGTGGTAGCTGGTACAGCTATAAAAAGTAATTTTTATTTTCTGCACTGCTCTATATGAAAGTACTTTATTTACAGTGGGGAGTTGCTAGTAGCTGGTACAAGGATGGGTTTTAGTTTTAGTGTGAGATTAATGAATTCGTACTGAGTTCTGTGTTTTTTATTGTTCCTATTCTCCCTAGTTTGAAAGAATAATCATTGAAACAAAGTCTGGACCTGGAAATATAGACTTTCATTGATTTATAGTCTAGGAAAGAGAGAGGAAATAAAAAGCAGAAAACAGACAAAGACTGAAATGTTGTAACTGTTAAATACAACATATACTAATATATTTTCTTAACCTTCTTAATTTGGTTAAACTGATTCTAAAATAATTTTGATTTGCTGTCTAAATCTGTTTCTAGCAGCACAACATTTCTAAAGAATGGTGCTAAACATTCTTCAGACTGGTTGTTATATTAAGGCTTAGGAGATACTCTTAAGAATAACAACACTGTACAATCTTAATTACTGACATTTTCAGATAAATTTGCTCAAAAAAATTCTGCCTCATGTTTTTATAGATCTAATGTATCGAATAAATCCAACTAAACAGTCCATTGACTAAATGTCTAGGTATCATCTAGGTAAAAAAGTATAAATCAAATCAGTGGCACTCCGCAAGAAGACCAAATATGAAAAAAAAGGCTGTACATTTTTTTCTTATTGCTAATCTGTCAGTTTATAGTGAAGAAGGCAGTCAGTGAGTGGGCACAGCAGAAGGGAGTAGTATTCCCTGTCTGAGAGGGCTGAGCTCAGTGCCCATGGATGAAGCCACGGATGAAGGCACACAGCACAGACTCAAACACAGACTCTTCCTCTCGTGCCAAAGCGGGCTGGAAGTGATCTGAAGTGCAAAAAGAGACAGAAACCACTGACTTCAGTGGAATGTGAGGCATGCTTTCTCCTTTGTTTTCCAGCATGTTTGACTATTAAAAGAAAACATTGTCTCTAGCCTTGAATCTTTCCAGCTATAGCATTGGTCAAAGCTAAAAGGTGCTGGGACCTTTCTGAGAAGGTGCAGAGCACCATGAATTCCCAGTACGGCAGGAAATGCTGCAGGAACAGCCTTCCAACGCTGAAACTCGTTTGCAGCTTTCAAACCGTAGTGTTTCTGTGTAATAAAACTGCCCTGCTGGTACTAAATCTAATCAGTACCACGTGCCCCATCTCCCATGTAAGCATGTTTTGGAGAATACTTTCTACAATAGCTCATCTGTGGATTCAACCACAAATGAAATGTCTTGCTTACGTTGCACTCCCTTTCCTGCCTGCCTGCACAGAGTAAAATGAACTGTTTCTTCAGTTATCAGGCAGTTTGTCTTTCCCTCTTCTTCAGTCCCGACATGTTCAGCATTCCTCCAGGGTTATTGTATTTCTAAATTCCCTGTATGCACGTAGATGCCTACATATGCAAATAAAAAGATATCATGACAGTCTCCTGTAGCAATGCAAATGGGAAACAAATATGGAATTCTTCTGACTAAAAAGTCTTTATGAAGCATTCTATCACTGAAAAGCTTTTAGTTCTAATTATACATATCTGAAATCAACAGAGTCCAATGAATTGCTAAGTATTTTAGGTAACAAAAATAATACATTTCTCATCAGACCTTAAATCTTGTAAAATATATGGAAATCAAAATTACTAGAATTTTTTAAAGTCTAGCTGTTTTCTTAATTATACACTCCCATTGTCCCCTAAGCCCCCTGGCCATTTACCAACATCTCTGAGGAAGCCTTCTATCCACAGTTAGAACCTATTACCATTCCCTAGGAAAAATGATTTGGAAAAAAAGATTTTTATCCTTCATCCATGTTAAAAGCTTGCAGGTTCTCCTTTTATTTATTATCTCACTTTTTATTTATTGGATTCCTGGGGAAAATGGGCTTTTCTGATCCTTCCACATTGGCCTCTCATATACTTTCCGGCACTAAAATTCTCTGTGTTCTTTACACTGTTTACAGCAAGGTTCCCTAACTCTTGGTTTCCTGAGGGATGAAAGACAGAATCGTTCCTTGTGGATTTGTGATAGTATTATCACTGGACTGCCAGCCCAGCTCTCAATGCCTTGTATTGCTAAAATGAGTCAGCTTTTGAAGGGTTTCATTTTCATAATTAAAATTTGAACAGGTTTCTGGTGTGCTTGTCCAGTATACTTTGAGAAAAGTCACATACTAGTTTGAGTTTCCTTCTTAGAGGGCTCAACAGTCTTCTGAGGTTACTCTACTGTTGTTTACACAGTGTCACTCCTGAATGGTAGAGGAGGATCCTCAGATTTGACACAGGAAATCATGGACTATTCTGTGATTGACCAAAAGTGCATTTTTTAAGTCAATCCTACAGCATATGTGAATGAATGAAAGAAAACCATATGGAACACACTTGTAATTTCCTCAGTATTTTGCTCTCTTTAAAAGCTCTCTGAGAAACTAAACATATTTCATTAGCAATAATCAGTTAATCATAACCCACTTGTGAGTTACTGTCCCATTTTAAAGCTGAGGAAATAACAGCAAAGAATCAAATTACTTCTTTTGAGTCATAACAGAAATGGCAATGTTGGTACTCCAGCAACATGCAGAAGCTGCATCTGAGATTTATCCTTTAAGGGCTGCACAAATGAACAGTTTCCAGTCCCACAGAACTGAAATCCTAAATGAAGACAAATAAGAGGTTATGGCGGGAATGGAAGGACAAGAGGGGTAAGTGACTTTCCTGTAGTCACACAGACAGAAATCCAGTTCTCTGATGCCACACTGAGATAAACAATATAAATGTCAAACCTGCTTCCTAGATAAAGTCCAGACATGTCATTCCATGCCAGAGGAGCTAAACTACCCTTTTCTCTCCCCCAACAACCTTTTCTCATTCTTCCATTTTTATATGCTCTTAATCTCAAATGTTATTCCAAAGGTTTTCTGGTATCTAGATATCTTCTTGGATGGGAAACAAAGCTTTAGCTTTTTCAGAGGAGAAAGCTACATTCTCCTGTAAAACAGATACATAATCAGCAGAACATGACCCTCCCTTTAGCTCTCAAAGCTGCCAATACTTTATAACACATGTTCTGTCAATGCTTTGGCAGAACTATTCCAGTAATGATTGCAGAGAAGCAATAAATTGGGAAACACCTATGATAAAACTTCTTATGTACAAGTCCAGAAGATATATTAAATGCTTGCATTTTCCCCACGTCTTCTATTTCAGTTAGCAGCATGCACAATCTGCATAGATTCCTCTCTAATAAAACCAACAAGTCAACCACACTTTATAATAAGCAAAAGTTAATACTAAGTTGAAGTCCAATAGGAAATTATCAGGATTATTAATATGTTTTTGGGATTCTTTTACAGTTTAATTACGTTCAGGATTTATGTGATAGATTAAATTACGTATGTAACAAGTTTTGGAGCTATTATTTGGTATACTTGATTACCAAGAGTCAACATCCTGGTGAAAATCATATTGCAGAAAGCACAAATTATTGTGGAGTGACCTCTGGTTAAATGAGACCTGGAGTAGCTGAATCACACTCCCAGGGGAGCAAGAATTCTCTGCTATATCCCTTCTTCTCATCTCCCAGTTGGACAAGAAGTGCAGAGAAGCAGACAGTGGGCCAATCCTTGGTTCTACTCACAACTAGAGCATTAGTGAGACTTTGTGAACCCAAGTGAAATGTTAAATACATGTATTTTTTTCAAAATTTCAATCTTTGAAGGAGAACAAAAGTCTCTTCCATAGGTGACCTGGGCTGCTCCTCAGAATGGCTCAGAAAGAAGTCTTCTGTTAGCTGGAAAGATTATACCATGGTAGGTTTTACCTATAGTTTATATTTACTATTTAATACCTTATTATTTGAATGTCTCTTTATAATGATTGAAAATAAAAGGGTTTTTTTGGGGGGGATACTGAAAACTAAGTATCCCTCCTCCTTCACCTAGAAAAGAATCTTATTTTTTTCCATAAGAGAAGTGTTTTTATACAAAGGCTACCTCTTGTTAAATTGAGTCTAAAGCAATTAACCTATTTCGTACTGTCAGATTCAATTGTAATTTGACCTAAATGAAGACTAAAACCTGTGCTATACCAAGTTACATTTTTGTATTGAGCCCGAAAAAACATCAGAGCTGAAACAGGCTGTGCACGTATGAATGAAACAAACTCAAATGAAGGGCTGCTTTAGGATCAGCATTTTGGAGGCTAAGTATTTTTTTCAGTCAAGGGTAAATCATATAATCAGAAATTCAGTGTGTAATTTGTATTGTGTTTTGGTTTTTTAAAGAAGTATTTTGAGAAGTCCTTTAATGACAGTTTGTACAGAGTTTAAGCTGAATAATCAGGGCGTGCACACATACATGCACATATAATATGTATATATGTATATGACACAATGTTACACTGATAAACAATGCAAAGATCTCCTCTATACCATATCTATGATTATTTGAGCTTGTTTGGAGACTGCCCAGATGTGTTCCCTTTCCATTTTAGAGTCCTACCCTGAATTACAGACAACCACAAGTGGGAGGCAGTCTGAATATGTACCAAAAAAAAGTCAAAAATACTTTGTAGCAGCTTGTTAGAGCAGAGGAAATCACTTGACTGGACCAAGGTCTGTGGGATTTGTCATTCCCATAGAGCTTATTTTGACTCCACTGGAGATTGCGTGGGATGATTGAATACTTTGGTTTCTACTTCTTTTGCCTGAAAAATGACCAGCAACCAGGATTATCACATTTTGACAGATGGAAAACAACTGTTCTGTATTCTATAAGAACTAAGGTTTTCTTTTTGTCTTGATGGATGTTCAGTGATGCAGTTCCACCTCTGCCCCTTCGTGTTGTAACAGGAGCAGGATAGAGGAGCAACATTCTGAGATTTGACTTAGCTCTTGTATTGCTGACCGACAGCCTAACTGCACAAAGACCTGCACAAAGGGAACCCGTGACCCCATAAATCCTGCAAGGTGCAAAAGGCCATGGCTATGTCAACTGATTCATTTCTCTGTTATTGGAAAACCAACTTTGCTACAGTAACATATCGTGCTTTAAAGGTCACAGTGAACAGGGCTCTGATAAATCAAGCTTGACAGCCACATAGTGGGTCCATGATAACAAAACAAGCTTTAAAATAAGTAAACAAAAAAGTAGGTAGAACAGCCAGAATTCTGTTTTAGCCTGATTAGAACAGAAAAATCCTAAGTAGAAAAACAGCACATTTTCAGCTGTCTGGGGCATTTTCAGGTGCCCATCACAGTAGTAATTCCAGGAGGGCAGTAATCTCACACAGTTCTTTATCCCATATATTTACTACTAGACATACGTAGACAATCTGCTAATTTCTTCAGAGAAAAATATTCACATTCCTTAAATGAAATAATGCTTCAAACTTCCTGCCCATAATGGTAACTTCAGCTGTCACCTATAAGACTGAAAATAGAAGGATGAGATCAAACACATTCAAATGAAATTTTAAGTACCAGATCTTCTGTAATAACAAAGCAATATTAGATAGATGACCAAGTCTGAGATAGCCTGGCAAGAATATGCTTCTGGATTTCACAGAGAGACAGTAAACAAACATTTTACTCTCAAGACACACCAAACTGAGTGCAGTGTTTTTGATTATTGCTTTCTGTGTGTTTCAAGCATGCACAGACTCACCATTTATATAATCCAGCTATCTGCATACTCAGTGTGCTTGTTTGTCTCAGCAGTCAGAAAGGCACTGCATCCACAAGGTCTTGCTCAGACTTTCAAGTTTCTTAGCTAAGTTCAA
This sequence comes from Dryoscopus gambensis, assembly GCA_013389985.1. Taxonomy (NCBI): domain Eukaryota; kingdom Metazoa; phylum Chordata; class Aves; order Passeriformes; family Malaconotidae; genus Dryoscopus; species Dryoscopus gambensis. The sequence goes on along the minus strand of WEIT01039447.1, from coordinate 109,964 downwards.
ATGTAAGAATTTAATTTAATAAAATACAAGGTGTATATTGCATTTGTGGAGCATTAACATCATTAATTAAAATTAATATAGCAGGAAGATGCAGGTATTTAGCATTAACCAGGATCTCTGCATCTAAAGAAAAATGTCTGTTTATCAAAATCCTAACTACCCATATGATTGAAATACTAAAATATTTTGGTTTTGTCTGAATGCATATTTTGTTCTATATCTCAAGATTTTGTCTGAAATTAACTTACTATATCTCAAATTATCACAGAGTATAGACCTGAGGAAACAATGTCAGACTCTCTTTTCCCCCACGCTTTCTTGAGCTACTCCAACAATCGCAACAGTGCTAAATCCAACTAATTAAGTTAGGATTATGTTTGTTTTCCATTATCACAGCAATCACAGTGTGACAGATTAGTTTGCTAGAGAGAACATGAGACACTGCATAAGTCTGTTATGTAAAATAAAGTTCACTGCAGAGATTCATGAGATACTGCTACCTCAAACTACTATTTTCATATGGCATGATACCCTGTCAATAGAGATACCACCTTAGGTACAACCCCCCAAAGTAACTGTATTTACTATTTGCTCTGAATATTAATAATTAGATTTTTTAATTAAAAATAAGACCAAGATGTCAAAATACTCTGTGTGCAATGAAGACTAAAAATCAGGTTTTATTACATGAATGGCCCAAAAAAGCCAGGTGGCTGCTGCAGGGTTTTCTTCAAAAAGAAGAGCTTAGAAAAATGGTATCTGACCAAGTAGACAGGCCAGAAAAATGTCAACTGATCCACAGTGGAGAAGCTTGTCACAAACTATAAATAGTTCTACTTTGATGTCATAAATAAAGCCCTTCATACAGACTGGAATGCTTGGTTAATTGTATGTGACTTTTTCATTGATGTGATATGAAAACTCCCAAGGCAACTTCTGAATTTTATCTAAGACTTCCTTTTCCTCATTTAAAGCTGAATGATTTCCTTCTATGGTTTTATCAATGGGCCAGAAGGCTGATAAGATTGCTTCCTTCCCCTGTTAGATGTGTTTGGAATTCTGCCATCCTGTCTTGAAAAGTAATACATTTGATTTCCTGTCCTGGGTAGAGCAACTGCCTTCATTCATAAAATGGAAGATTAGTGTAAGCAATGGAAAATCAAGGTAAGAGACAGGTTTGCATCTGAGCTACTTGAATTCCCAGCCATTGCCCCCCAGTAATTTACTGCTCTAAGGACACTGCAAGAGCGGCACAAAACAAATGTCTCCTCAGAAAACTGACTGCTGTGAACCACTGTGACCTCTCTCCAGCAGGGAGGTGCTAAGGGTCTGAAACTCTCCTCCCGCCTCTCCCTTATGATTCCACTCGTCCCTCCCCTTCCCCATTACACACTTTTGATACAGAGCTCTATTCTTATCAGTCCTTTGCACACCAGAATGAAGTAGGTGCGAGGGAGATGAAAGCATGACCTCATTTAATCCTTCACCGTACCTCTCCTATGAAGGAGAATTTCTAGGGCTGCAGCCAAAAGTGATTCTGTATTTTTGAAGCATTATAGAAAAACTCTTTCCCTTCCTACTTCATCCCCTCAGCAGGAAGAATAATTTTGGACTTAACAGAATCTTCAGTACTTATCATAAATGTTCTTGCATCCTCTATTGGACCTCAGCCCAACACATGAGGAAGTGCAGCAGCTATGGGGAGCTCGACACAGCTCCTGTATATAAATGCTAAAGGCGTGAATCATTAAAGTTATCTGGTTCCTGAACACAAGCACAAAGGCAACAGCTGTTTTCACAAGATAAACAATATCACATCCTACTGCACCTAAAAGAAAGAATCAGTCCTGAACTGTTGCATTAAACAAAAATTTCCCCCATTGATTAATATAAAGTTTCCACAGCCTTTTTTTGTGTGTGTCATTTTGAGACATATTTATTTTGTCAGACAATTTTCTAATATAATTAGCCTCAGTCTGGTATAGCATTCTCATTTCTTTGCCAGAAACACCTTTTGTAGCACTCAATTCAATCTGAATTTCATATTCTCACTTCAGAAAGGGAAGTATTTCATTGAAGAGTGATATCTCCTCACATGGGCAAGACACAGTTCATGGCTGCCTCATAGCTCATCAGCCTGGAATGCAAGGGTGATACCACAGGGCTTTTTGACTGCCTTTCTCCTTTGGCTCTCAGCTTTTGTTGCAGCAGCATCAGTGAAGCCATCAGTGGTGCTGGCTGCCCACCGAGACACATGCCCAACTTGGCAGCTACTTCATGCAGCTTTACTGTGTGCCTTCCCCAGGGTGAAAGGACCCCAAGGTCCCTGCCCAGCCCCTCCTACATTCCTGTTAGTACATCCCCGCTTCTCCTCTAAGTGCTCTTAAATTTTTCTGGTTACAGTTCCAATCCTCTGCTCGTATTTTTCTCTCCCCAGATACTTCCCTTTCCTTCATGCCCACCTTCACCATCCTCTGAGTTCTTTCTTGGCTACACTTGGATCAAAGCAGTGTGTGGAGCACTGAGCTGCTCCCCTTACCAGGCTGCACTGGAGCTACCAGGATGTCCTTCGTGGTTACTCAGCAGCCCTGCTCCAACAAACACTGAGGTACTGCAGAGCTCTGCGCATTTCTGTGATTGTCTCAGAAAAACTGGGACATGTTTCCTGCCTATAAAACTAATTTGGGAGGGGTGGAATAGGCTGCCTATGCTTATGTCATATTACACAAAAAATTATTTTCATACAAGGCTTTTTCTTAGAGGCAGCATCTTCACAATAATACAAATACAATATAAAACTATCAACCAGCTTACATTTAAAAGAAAAAATAAACACATACATAAGTACTTACAAATATATATATAAAAATATGTACTTATGAACACCTACATAACCACTTATATAGAGGTGAATTAATTATTTAGGTTTTTTAAATTTCTTAAATTATATAAAAGCCTTAGCAAACAAATTCTATGCTCCCAAGCTTAAAAAAAATAGAGTGCCATTCAACTGCAGTTAAAAGAACATAGAACAAATTAAATTCCTTAATTATGATATGGTTAAGTTTAATATAGCTTGGGAAAAGCTGCACTTCAGGTGAAAATCAAGCTCTTGAGGAAATTTAAGAGGAGAAGTCATAATGTGGGCAATTTACACCAGAAGAAAACACTGTCATCCCATGCTGAAATGCTGACTGATCTGGCTGTAATCTGAATATATTAAAAGTATTATTCTTCAAAATATCTTAGTTTTCAGATTCATTAAAAGTTGAGTTTTAACTCTAAACCGTGGTCCTAGTGATCTCACTTCTAAAAACTCACTGTTTGATAAACCTAAGCCACAGCAGATGGAATCATTACTCTGTGTGTCTCTGTATGTCTACTGGTCACTGCATTCTTCAGGCGGAAGAAATCCTGCTTGCGATTAGAGTGAAAGCAGAGTGGCTGCCAAACATCTGTGAGAAATTGAACATTTTTCATTTATAATCTGAAACCTGAGTGGACAACTAGTTGTTGACCTCTTCTGTCTAGACTGGTGTTGTTCCCGACCCCCAACTCTATATATAAGGGTCAGCCAGGAACCTGCAGGATGGAAAGAAAACGGTCCAAAATGACTAACACTTTTTATTCAAGTAATCAGAGTTCACTTCTCCACTCATTTCTTCTACCTCTATCAAAGTATAAGTAAGAGGAAAACATGATTTTAGGGTTGACACCTATGAAAATAAAATGCCTGGCACAGGTTCTAAGAAAAGGCATGCCCTGGTTTTAATTTGTGTTATGTAGAGGGCCTCTAAAAGTGAAAAAGCATGTGGTGTGCTCGAGGCCCCTTGCAGCTATGAGACTGCAATGGGAGTAAGTTCATTTATGCCCTCACTTGATTTACAGTCCTTTCCACATGAAGGCGATTTTTTAGTCACTCCAACCTTCATCCCTAACTCCTTCTTTGAGCTTTTACCTCTAATAAAAATCTCTCTTACAAAGGACACTGTGGCATGTCAGTTAAGTTTCCTAAATAATGCTTAGGTCAAAAAAGTTATTTGTTATAGTCCTTCCTTTGACAGACTGGAAAAGTGAGTTATGGCAATGTATTTTTGAAAAAAAGTGGTGAGGAAGATGTTTAAACTTACATACCAATATTTCAAATTAAGAGCAACTATAACTAGTTAGAGGCTGAATTTTGAAAGGTTGATCATTCAGAAACTCAACTAAGTTTAATAACTAATTAATAACACAAGCCTAGCTATGAAACTGTACATGTATAAGACTGCTACATCCACTGTATGAGTGTGTCCATAATGAATTAAATAAACAGTGTTACGTGGGAAAGGTGGAAAGATTTGGATCCAGTTAATATCAGCATGAAGCCAGCACAGCACAGCTCATAGGTCAAGATCTCACCAGAGATGATTCCCAATGAAGCTGGAGTCATGCCACAATAGATCACAGTACCAGTGGCAGGAAGTTGGAGAAAGATGGTGCTGATGAGATCTCATTTATTTAATCGATTTTGAAAATTTATCTTTTTTTGCCAATAAGAGCTGTAATTCTACACTTCAGCTTCCTTTTCATCTATGAGATAGGAGAGTATCAGCTTGCAAGATGACCCTATTGTTATTTAAATGAAGCTTTTAGCATTTAATCATTATAATACAGTTTTGTACCCAGTAGATTAGATACAAGAATTTGTATAGTAACATCTGTGATTAACATGACAAATTGCCTCTTTCTTGGTTCCCATGGTATTATCTCTCCAGAGAACTGGAATTTTTTTTTCTTTCAAAAACATTAAGTAAATCTGTGAATTCTATTGTACTTTTATCCATTTTACGGGGCAAATGTTCTGATTCATGGGAAGTGTTTTTTGCTAATAATGACAGAGTATTGAATAGTTCGTGCTAAACCTTTAATCAAATTCCTCCTGTTTTGCTTTTGCTCTTGGGTATAAAACCAGAAATGGTCAAAGAACCTTGCGAGCTTGAGACAGTTAAAAAAATAGACAGTTAAAAAAATAAAGTACACGTAACTGCAATGAATATTGTCGATAAGCACATCCCAGTGGGTGCCAAAGGCACACAGTACAGTTGTGACCACTTTCAAAGTTTGAGTTGAAACTTGGTATTTGACTGAACAGAGACACAAAGCTTGTAAATACATTACAGCTTATTTCTAGTAAAATCAGTTTTTATTACCATAGAGTCTAGACTGAATTGAGATTGGAATTCAAATCTTCATAGGTACTGTGCAGCTAAAAAAGGATAGAGGGAAATATTGAAGAAAGGTGGTAATTTTTTCCATTTTGTAGGTTGGAAACTAAAACACAAAATGGTTTCAAGCTTAACTCAAACCCCAATGACTTCTATGGGCCGTGGTTAGACTCTTGGATTATATCCATGGTGTAGCACCTGCCCAGCTGCAGGCAGGACACTGCAAGGGCTTTGGCAAGATGGGGCAATAATCAGGTGGCTTTGCAGAATATGGGATAAGGCAGCAGAGACATCACTGACCAGGACCATGGAGGTCTGCAAGGACTCAGGGGAGGAGTGGGTGTTTCTGGAGACATCCCTTATCTACTGACAGTGTGTCTTTATGACTACCCAGGGGCAATCAAAATTTAAGACTGAGATCATGAGGGAATTTGGCTTTCAGGACACTATAACTGGCATTATTTTATCCATGCACAATATAACTCAAAGTTACATGAGCATTTGAATTTAGACCCAAGTTTCCCATAATTCAGAAATAACCCATTCCTCTAGTTTGAGTCCTTCAGAAATCATCCAAACACATGCAAGTTTGGATGCTTCTCTAAGTCTCTAGAGTCTGCAAAAGTAGGGCAAGAAATCTCATAAAAATGTGTGTGATTTCAAGGAGAGTTCCCTGCCAGGTGTGGCTGCAGAATCAGACCTGATGAAGTGCTCCTTTTGCTCCAACTTCATTTTCCAGAAACCCCCCCGTAGCTTTGGTTCCATGCACATGATCCTGGGTACGTGTGTATGAGCTATACAGACATTCCCTCATCACTCCAAAGTGGGGTGTATTCATGGAAGACTGAGAGAAATTCTCATTCCAATGATTTAAAAAGATTGCAGTTAATGACCTGAATCCATGACACTGCCAAGTGAAACTATATTAAACTAAAGAATTTGAGTGTTTCTGTACATTCCATTCTTGACTGAAAGTTTGTCAGTCAGCTCACACTTTCTGCAAGCACAACGGATTCACGATCATTAGATTTAATTTTGTATTTTACTGTTTAATTTTAACCACTATTTTGCAAAAAATAGGAGTGACTATATATATTGTAATTTATATGCTCATTTAGTCCACACTGCATTTCTCAATATATTCTTTAAATTTTAAAGTTGAAATTATTCTGTATTAATATTGCATTTCCCATTGTGTTCCATGTATAAATCCCAGCATCACTGCTATATGATTTCGGATTAGTGTGGAACAAAGCACTTGAAAAAGACGTGTTCAGTGCTCAGTTTTCAGCAAGGCACGCTAGTCCAGTGTTTTTAAGCTACAGAATGAATAGACCCTTACAATCTCAGATGAATACAGAGTCTTTCCCTGAGATTTTAACCAGCAATATCTAGCCATGGGTTCCCTGAAAAATCAAAGTTCAACCTATTTACCATGTACCTTACAAAAGAGTCTTCAATGCTGCAGGTACTGCAGACTATGCGGCCTGTGAAAAGCTTCACAGTAGGTCAAAAATAACAAAGTGCAACATTTTTACTATTTCAGTGCTCCATATGATTGTTTCCTTATTGCACTTGATGTTCTTGAAGTTAAACAACAAATTTTGTAATCCTGCAGCCTTTGACAACTGCAGTTGCTCTGCTTTGCTCTTTAAAAATGTCTTCCATCATCTTCCTTTAGTATCTTTTGAAATTTCCAACTCTGCAAATAATCTGCCTTTATAAAGTAATGTAGAGATATGAATAAATATTTAGGACTCAAATCAGGATGCAAGAATTATGATATTTAAAATTATTATTTTGATTTTCTTTCTATCTTTGACAATATTCCTCATACTTACAAGACATGCTGATCCCCCAAAAACATCTCTACTAGACAATGTTCTATATCCTTACAATAATGCAATGACATACAGAGTGTGTTTGCAATTGCAGCATGAAACATGCACTAACATTGCTTAAAGCTTACCAGCTTCTTTTCATCATTTTTACTGCCTCATTTAGGAAAGCATTAAAGAATTGAATAATGCAAAGGTATTTTTAAACTGAAATGTATAGCTTACAGTATTTGCCACTAATGGGAACAAGCAGTACTATAGGATGCTTAGCTTTGTCAGTGAAAAACTCATGTGAATTACCATAAGCTTTTAGACAGACATTCAAGTGAAATCTGTAAAAATTGTTTCCAACAATTCCAAGGCCATCAATCCTTCCTTAAAATGACACACCAACCTCCATCATTCTTTTCAGATTAGTATTTTCTTCTCTTCTGTCTGGGCCTTGAAGGTTATATTATGCATAAACATGCATAAACCACATTAATTTCCATATTACACAAATACTCCTCCTATTTCCTCTGAAAGTCTACCCCACATGTACAGTACTTTTATTTTACATTGACTTTTAATACAAATTTATTCAACTCCAGATTTTTAAGCCATCTGCTTGCCTTATACAATTTATCCTAGTGCATTTACTCATTTATTTTAGCCATAGACACCATAGGAGCACACACTCAACTCTTCACCACTGCCTCTGCCACAGATGCCGCCTTCCCCTCCTGCGTCTGCAGCTCACTGGAGCCCTGGTCTGGGAGCACCGACGGCTGCTGAGGATCATGCGGGCCCCTCAGTGGGATTGGTAAGTCGCACACCTTTCCCAGCAGGACAGGGGAAGCAGGAGAAGCTTCACCCTGCTGGCAGTGAAGCCTGCAGGGCCCTGGATAGCCCAGGCTGCTGCTGCAATAGCGCAGTTGTGCAGAGAGGACCCATTGTCTGTGGCTCCCCTGCAGCAGGGGAGCCCTGGGGGCGAGTCTCACTGCTCACCCTGGGAGAAAAGTCTGCATTCTCCACATGCAGTCCAACGTTTTATTCCACAAACTATAGCCACAGATTTGAGGACTGCAGCTAAAAGCAAGTCCGTGAGAAGTTTTAGATGTTAGGGACTTGGACAAAGATCAGATGACTCTGCTCTGCCTCACAATTTGTTTTATGTCATCTGTCTGTAGTAAGCACTTTTTTAAACTGGGCTGAAGTACCTCCTTTCCTACTACTACTCAAGTTCAAACCTCCTAATGTAAATCCTAGTCTGCCCTCAGTTTGTTCTTGCTAATCAGGAATTCTTGGAACAATACAAACACGTTTGTGTTTTTAGCACACATTATGTCTTTTCCACCTGCAAGACACTTATTTAAGCTACTTCCCTTTTCTACTGGCTAAATTATTTTACTATTCTGTATTGATTATATGGATTTATTATCATTGTAGAGTTTGAGATTATATTAGGACTTCTGACTTCATTAAACAGGACAAAGATGTAGGATAGCAGAAATAAAATTAAAATTTTAATTAGTATCTTTTACACTTTTAACATTTGTTCTCACTGGAACAAAATGTATGACTTCTGAACAACTTACCAATTTAAGAAATTATTCCTTATAGAGCAAGGCCAGTGCACACAACAGATGCTGAACACGGTGCAGTGATAGAACAGGCCTGCATTTTGACCTCTGCAGCCACCGCTTCCGAGGACAGGCGGAGAAAAGACAGGAGTAGAAGGAAAAGCCGGCAGCAGAGGTGCTGTGTACCCTGGGGGGCTCGCTGGTCATAACAACTCGCTAATCACCAGCCTAAATAATTTGAGTGTTTCTCAAACTCACCTCCTGCTAAGATGACACTGCGCTTCAGCTGATAATGCAACTTCTCAGCGCTGTGTTTCAGAACAAGTTGTACTTGGCAGACTGCCATGGTGCTGAGTGATCCTTTCTCCTGCGGGATTCCAGAGCTTCCACAAACACAACAGGTCACTTTCCACTAATGTGACATAAATGAAAGAGATTGAAAATGTCAGTGTTGACACTGGCTGCCTGATGAAATCAGTATGCAGAACCAAGCTCTGTTTACAAGGCCGGAGTTAAAGGGAACTCGTGTAACTCCCTGTGCCCGCGAACTTGCCCTCTCCCACACACAGACTCACCGCCACACCGAGCAGCTGCTGCAGCCTGACCAGAACGGCCACAAAGTACTGAATCGGAACCATTTTACTGAGCGCACATCTAGTTTTGAATGAGAATGGCTGAATATCAAATGCTGCATTGTCCTGCTGCACAAGCAAAACCAATACTTGATGCCTGAATATTATTTATGAATGAGGAGAACAGCATACAAATAAATTGATGACCTGCAAAGACTACCTAAGTTTTAATGTTAGAAAACGTGATCACAAAACTGAAGTGGAGAGGAAAATTGCTAGTAAGCTGTGGAACGCCATCCCTCAGAGTTACTTTTTACATGTCTTGTATCACACTTCGGAAGTGGATATGTCAAAATACACAGGGGCCTATTGATTCAACTCTAGCTGGCTTACAGCTATCTGGATTAATTTCCCAAAGCTGTGCTGTGTTCATACCAAGGAGAGTAAATTCCTTAAAGAAATCATGAGAACTAGATCAATTCACACAATGGCAGGTAAAACCCACAGTATTCAGGAAAGAATAACAGTATAAATCAGAGTGGTTTTGCTTCCTAAACAGACTCTGGAAACAGCAAAAGCCTTGGTAGGCCATTCCATAAAAACCACCACTATATGAATGCTAATATTTTAGTAATGCACTGTCCTCTATATCCCATTACTTTTACCTTAATGAGTAAATGAACTGTGAAAAGATGTTAGAAAACACAGGAGACATACGAAACACATGTATCTGTTCTCCAGCCAGGCTTTCAGATTTTTAAAAATTTCATTTAAGTCATGCTTCTGTCATTCAGTTGTACGGCACAGCATAACTGGCTCACCACTTACTGCTTGTATGGCTTTATCTGTACCCACCTGTGTCAGTACTGGAGCTGGCTGCTTACCAAGCTCCATAACTCCATGGATTATCTCTTCTATTTTCATACATTTTCTGAAGCCCTAGGGCAACTGAATATTAAAATCAATCAAGAGTCTGTTTTTGAATCCTTGCAGTAAATTTAGTAATTTAGTTAGAAAAAATTTTGCTTACTGTGGGATTCCAAATCAATCAACAGCTAATCACTATACAATTTTTATTTTAAAAACATTAATAGAGCCCTGTATTAGCTATTTTTAGTGGAATGTTGGTCTTAAAAATCTTCTGGCTTTCCCATTATCTCAAATGAAGGTAATTATTAATATTAAGATATTAAGTAAGATATTATTAATGTGTATTCTTTTGATATTATATACCATTCATTGAGACTCTTACCATAGCAGTACAAATAAAGAAGATACAATCTCCTCCTGTGCTTGCAATTCTTCATCCCGTTTGAGTGAAAAACTGGTCAAGTACACTGATCCAATTCACAACTAAAAATTAAATTCACATTTATGTATGTTCTTAAATCACAGTTACAGTAAGGCTAAGATTTGAATCTTAGATGCTGGTTTAGTGCTGAATGTTTGCATCTCCTGCTACACTGGTCTGACCTAATGTGTTTCATAGACATGAGGCATTGAAAATGAAGAAAACAAGAGAAGTTCTCTCATTTACTGTACTTTAATTATTATTACTGCAACAGTTTGAGCCAGTTTTTCTATGTGGATCTAAGGATGGAAAGTTGAGCAGTACTTCTTTTCCAAATTCTAGACTAACCCCCCCAGTCCAAGAAACTGAAATTTCAGAAAGGCTTTGTCTTTCACAAATATGTGAAACTTACATAAAAAACTGAATAAACAGTAGTCAGAGGGCTACACTGCACTGAGCTACATATTCTGACAGCTACAAAACCCACTGTGAAAACTGATCATTGATTCTTCTCTATCCTTTAACCACTTATTCACCCAAGTGAGGATCTTCCCTCTTAACTTTTGCCAGTTTAACTTCTATGGGAGCATTTGACACGTGATTTTTTAACTGGCTTTTACAAATAAAAGTTGATCCTAAAAACTGATCTCCTCATCTCCTGTCATCCACCTGCTCACTGACTCGTTTAAAGATTCCAATAGATTTGTGACAAAAGATGAGTTGACATTTCCTGAATATATAATATTTATAATTGCATGAACTTACTCCACTCTAGGTAGTTTCTATTAGTTTCCCTGGTAGAGTTTCCAACATAGTAGAATTATTATCCTAAGAGAGGGAAACATTATGCAGACTTTCTCTTGAATATCACAGAAAGAGATTTCTAAGACAGACTTTGATTTAGCCATGACTATTGCACATCAATTACCAGCTGGGATCTTGCATAACCCAGTACACTGCACTTGAATGTTAGGTGGCTGATTAAAGAACTTCCAAAATGCTGCACTTGTTAACAAAAAGCAATTCTAGCTACTGAAGACAGAGCGCAGGAAATCACTCAAGGTAAGAGAATTAGAAAAAGCTTAACATGAACATGCATAAGTTAATTAGAATATTTTCTATTTGTTTATTATCCTATTTTGCTCAGTTGCATGGCATGTTGTTTAGTAAAATCAGAGTGGTGTCAAAAGGACAGGGTGTCTCTGACCTGCAGGCTGAAGTGCACCATGGAAATACTCAAACCTATCTTACAGGGTTAGTTCAGGTGTCAAAAGCACCACCTAGGGTGTCAGGGAATTCAGTTGGGCAATTTATTCTACCAAGTAGAACCCTACCCTTTTTCAAGATGACTCAGGTCTTCCACTATAACAATAACTCAGGAATGCAGGGCAGTTTACAATGGAACTACTGTGGGTTTTTATCTAATAATGACATATTAATACCTAATTAAGATTTTCTGAAACCCAATATTTGCCCACAGTACAATGTAGGGCACTGAAGAAATACCTGTGCTATACCTGAACTGGATGTTATAGGGAATGTTTATCCAGCAAATGCTGGGAAAGCCAGCTGTACCTTTGTGTTGCCAAGGCTGTTGACATGGTAAATGTGAGCAGAGGGCTGTGTTAATGCAGCTCTGCTGCTTTCAGGACCTGAGCTCGCTCCGCACAGCACCATGTCAGCCTCTGCTTACTCACAGCTCAGGCATGGCATAAGCACCATGTGAGCTGCTCACATCACCTTTCTCGTTTACTCTAAGGTCCTTCAGAGGATATATTTCTGTAGGCAAGAAGGCAGACCAAGGCTTTACATCCCACAGTATTAGGCTTCTCCACTGAGAGTACCAACTGCATTTTTAAGAAAAGCCAAGCTGTGATGTGTATCAGCTGAACGGCAGCCTAATGTTAGTTAAACTTACTGTTATCTTGGGCCAAAAAATGTCAGTGTTCTTGCCTGTCAGCTCCTGCCCCCACATTCCTGATCTCTTTGTGTCATAGAACAGCCTAAAGATTTTGACGTCCTATGTCTGAATTCCTGCCATAGAAATTAAACTCTTTGCTTATGTCTTACAGATCCAATACTTACAAAGTAGAAAGCCTTGCTCTACCTCTGCTGCTATACCAACAGAGAACCTTCTGGCCATCAAGTCTGTGAAACCAAAGGCAAGCCTTGCTTCACAAATACATATTTATTTTTTTGACCAGATAAGATGTGTTTAAGTTCACTTTATAAGATGTAAGTGCTGGGTTCTCTAGACATCCACAGAATATGAGATGAGATCTCCCTAACAGTACCCTCAAAACAGGACCTCTCAAAATTAGATTTGTCCATTTTTACATAGAACCTAAAAGGAAATTAAAAATCAAGGATCTCTATCTGTTGATTTTAATTATTAATAATGACCTTAGTTTAGTTAATATTTATTTTAGTAGATCTATTAGAAGTTTATATTTATCGTCTATAGAATATTAGAAAACCATTCAGCTGAAGTTTTGCGTGGAAAAAAACTGTCCCAGAAAGTTTACAATGACATTCTTGCATGTTGTTAACGTATTTTCACAATTAAGACTTTTTCCAATGTTTTAGGTAATTATTTATGTTTGGGAGTATATGCATCACTAACACCAGACTGAGTTCTATGGACCTTTAACTAACATGTTTCTCATTACTTTATTGTTGTTATACAGCCAGCGGAAACAGGCCACAATAGACACATTTATTCCTGCACCAGAGCTGCCTTGGTGTAAATGTCGTTTTTAGTCAATGAAAAAGAGAGTCTTTTTTTAGTTTTAAAGAAATTGTGCTCCTGGATTCAGTTACTCTTGCACATTCTGAAATATTTTACAATGCCACAGAAAGCAGTGGACTTGTGGGCGCACTGCTGCTGTCCTGTGCCTACAGCCGGCTGCACTGCTGCCCAATCTATCAACTCATGAACTCAGTGCCCTCTGCTATTCCTACAAAACCTTGCTCTTGCATAAAGTTTAGGGTTCTCTCAAACAATACATTTCTAGAGTCTTGTTCTTGGTTGTCAGCTTACAACCCGTGAACTCCCTACAAATATTTAAAAAACAAGCCAGGACAGTTGTGTTGACTCAACAGTGTCAGCACCTTTCGGTCAGGTAGTGCTCACAAGGGGAGTCTCTCTCGTTAAAGACACTGCCAAAGGGTCAAATTCTTGCCCCTTCTGGCAAGCCAGAAGAATAGCTCTGTTAGATGCTTTAGAATTTAGAGAAATGTATAAATCTTTGGCACTCTTGATTGCTTCTGCTTGCTCAGGCAGGCTCCTTTATCCCCTTCAAATGAAATCCTAAATGCATGGGATCACACAGAAAGGAAAGCCACTTACCAAAACCTCTATCTTTCCTTTTTACAATTCTAAATATCTAAGTCTAATATCTAAATGTAATTTCATCTTAATATTTTCATGATCAATTGTTACGTACGCACAAACATTGCAATTTGTACAGACAGATCGTAACCAATTATTTTAGCATTCTGTAGATTCAACAGCAAGCCCAAAAAATGTACCAACAGCGATGAAAATAAAGTGCACCAATTTTTGGATAAGACTTTAGACAAGCAAGTTCAGACTTCACATAAGCAAACATCCATGGGTGTAAAAACTTTTAGAAGATGCTTGTGAAGAATACAGTTTTTATCAGAGATTTAACAGGGTAGGTTTTCCTACTGTACTGGAATCAAAAAGTTAGTCTTTGTCACCTATTCTTCAGTTTTTGAATACATTTATATCTGACTTTCAGCAAAGCAGCTTTAGACATCACCAGCTTTCAGTGCTTTGATATCCTAACCAGTTGGAGCTTGTCGAACTTTCAGAAATATTTCTTGCAACATTAATCAAGAAATCATTTCACAAATATGATCCTACAAAAAGCACACACTATCATATTTGAGTGAAGGCACCAAAGTTCAAAGATAAGGCAGGTGACAAACTGACAGAAACACCCAGTTTCAAGATACAAAACTTTTAATGCAACATAAATTGCAAAGTATTTCCTGTCTCTATTAAGTGATCTTACTTTCCACAAAGCTGCTCTAGATTCATTATGCAGCTAAGAGTCTCAGAAGGAACTTACTCATACTATAGGTAACTTCTTTGCAATGAAAGCACAACTTTTCCTCCCTTTTTGCTCTAAAAGTGTAAGACAGAATTCTCTCTCCAATGCTTGCAGATAGAAAATGAGCACGCAGAAGGACATGACTCCACCCTGACCTCCCAGTTCAGGCTGCACCCACTCCCAAAACAGCAGAGCGTGTGCCATGCAGCAGTTCACTCCCAGCAGCTCTAGTGGAGGACTGTAGACACAAGCAGAGAACTTTAATAACTCTGTGAGTAGCAAAAATATTTATATTTATAATTGGATTTTAAAAGAATCAAGCATGTTTACCTAAGAAATGTGATAGTTGTTTACGGGAACTTTGAGAATGAATACAATTAAACACACACTTTAGCTGCCCATGCAAATATGAGCAGCCTTCAGCAGTTGTCTTTGTTTTCTGTACTTATTCATTACTCCAACATGTAATTATTTCAAAAATATCACAATGACATGATGTTGTTGCAGAATATTATCTGGTATTCATTTGAAAACTAATCTCTGTCAGCTCTCCCACGAAATAGAAGAAATAAGACTTTCTATGGATAAACCCCACTCAAAGTAACATTTCTTCTACTATATAGCAAGTTCCTTCACTTCAAAAATTTGGGAACATATCAAAACCTCTCTAAAAATACCTTGTTTCTTTTTCCACACAAGAGGCAAAGACAGTTTAAGTGATTTAAGCATGAGTATAATCCAACCACTCATTATCAACATTATATTACATGATCTTTCCAGAAAACACCAAAGCCATCAGGAAATGATCCCTAATTGCAGATATATTTGTCATACTATTCCCCAAAGATATTATGAAACACTGTTCTGTTTTTTAAATCTTCAGATTTATGATAATCATGTTAACCTCATTAATGACATTTAAATCTTATTACCACAAACAGGCAAACTACTTTGCAGACCTTGTAACTATCCATTGTAGTTTCTTTTGGCTCTTCACCTAAAAAGAAGTGCAACACTGGTTCATAAACAGGGGGTAATTTCCAGAGACAGCAGCTTTCTGGATCACAGCATTTGGAGTCTTGCGTAACTAAAAGACAAATTCCTCCCAAGTGAGTGCTTTTCTGACCTAGAAACACCGGCATGGCTGAACACCTCGTGGACCCAACAATAAGGAATTTACTCGACAACAACTGAAAAGGTGTTTTCAAGACAGAGAAATGGAATGAAATGGCAAAGGATGTGTTTCTCAGCTGAGTAGGAACACAAGATTTTCAGAAGAAGATAAAAGGATTTTGACTTAATAGCAGCAAAATAAACAGGAACGGAGGAAAAGATTTTATATTGAAAATTTCCATGCAATTTTTATTTTCCCAAGTTTCAGAAATGAACTTTCCCTGCTCTCTTCAGCAATGTCAATGTTAAATTAATCTCTCTATTTTTTTGTGTGTGAAAGATTAGGTTCATAGCTACGCGAATGACAGAGTGAACCATCAACAGAAATGAAATCTTATGGATTCCAAAGAAGCTTTGGAAAAACAAGAAAAATCAAATTCAGTCTAATAAAATCAATTAAAATTTTGGGACTACAATGTGGTTCTTAAAGTGTGTATCAACAAAGGTGAATTTTACATCACATCCTAGTTGTCGGACTTGGAAGAAATTTTAATTCTGAAAGATGCAATATCAAAAGTGCAGTGATTATACTCTCCTTGTAAAGGTCTGTCTTTCTTGTATTAGTATTGACTAATGGACTAACAGACTTTAAATAATTTTTTTATTGATTTTGTACAAGTGCCATCAAATTTTTGTCAGCACTGCCGTTATCGTCCTTTTATCTTTATCTTCCCATCTCAGTTTTCTATAATTCCTTATTTTCAGCCCATTTGAAGCATAACTTTTAGGGTTTATATTTGTATTGTAGATGTGATACAATGAACATTTACTTATTTAAAAAATTTTTTTATCAATTTTCCTCTAAATTTTTTTACAAGTAAAAAGTCCATGAGCAACAAAGAGATCAGCAGACAGGGAAACTGTAATGGTGACCATATTCTCCTACTGATTTATGCTGAAGATGGAAGGAAAGGTATCAAGTCATTAATACCTAAAGTATATTTACATTACTTTAATACTGTATCCCACTGTCAAGCTTTGCACATTTCCTATTGTTGTTATGGGAATACAGACAAAAATTCAAGACAAAAAGCCTTCCTGAATGAAAAGCTGCAGACCGTGGATCCAAATTTAACCTAACCACCGAATGAATCTGGGATCCAATTCCAACAGTGAAATGTTTCCTTAACACCAGAGCAGGCACGACTGCAGGACTGACTCAGCGATAATCATCAAACCTACCCAACCACGGACATCCTTTCTCGTAATAAGATGAATTTTTGTTACACGTCTTCCATTCAAGTACAGACTAGGCCCAACTCTGCTCAGTCTCTGAGATATTACATGATCCTTCCTCAAGCAAAAAAGCACTTAAACTAACATCCTTTCTTAATATTAAAGTGATGAACATGTTACCTCTTGCTAATTTTATGACTCAAAGAACAAGACATTGCTCATTTCTGAAGTTTTGTTAGATTTATGCACTTTTCCCACTATTGCAGCAATTGCAGCCAGAATGAAAAGAGACACTAAATGAGACTACTACTATAAAAATCTTTTTCAATACCTATATGTATATTAATGACAGAGATGTAATAGTATGTGCATAAGAAACCAAATTATTACCTGTAACCCTATAATATACTCAATGCTACCACCGATTATCTAATGACTAAATATATTCATTTAGATAGCCATAATTTATGTTTATAAGTTGTATATGAATGCTCCTTTCTGTTCTGAAATACTCACTCCCTAGTGAAGCTGCCTTGTGCGTGGATATTGGACATTGCTACACAGACCCACTGGCAGAGCTCAACTCCTGTTAGACTGAGGTAAAGCAGCTCTGGAAAACAAAGTCACAAACGGCTCATCCATTTCAGAAGAGATTCTGGCTCCACTTGTACTAATATTTACCCTTAAGATAGCAGCATAAAGATAAGAAGACCATCAATTTGTAACCCAAAGAGAATTGCCAAATAACGTAGGATTAATGTTACTGTTTAGTTTACTTATTTATTTATTTGATCTTAGAACTTGAAGGAATAATTAAGGGTGGCTAAAAATAATTGCAATAATTATTTGGAATAATAATTATTTGGAATAATAATAACTGGAATAATTTATTGGCTAAAAATAAGTGGAATAATTACGGGAGGTTTGGAACAAGCAAACCAAAGATCTCCCTTACCTCTTCCCTACACACTCTAATGCCACCAATTCCCATTTTATTCTTTCAGTTCCATTCGGTCTGCTAGGTAAATGACTGCTCCTGTTCTCTTTGTCTGGCACTCTTAATTGGTAAGAAAGTATTTTTGCCTTCCTTCTTCCATCCTTATTTTCCCTTAACTTCTCAGGTTCCACTTTGATAGTCTTCTAGAGATTTTAAATTACCCTGTGAATCAGTGACACTTTGCTGTTAAATAGGGTTAACGAGGTCATTTTGACAGGATCAGAAGAAATGTTTGTTTTGAAACCGAGTGCTCTGTTTGAATCTGTTTATTTGTGCACTAAGTCAAGGTACTTTGAGCTGTCGATGACTCAGAGCAAAGTTGCAAAGCCTGAGTTCTACAAAGAGGTTAGTCACTTTGTTTTTTTGCACCGAGCTGCTCTGAGTCAGCTGTAAATTGTTGCACATCGAGTACCTGGGTACAACTTCAAATGGTGCAGGTAACTTCAGTGCAAATTCCTGAAAGAAAAGAAGTCTCTCTGTATCTGAGCAAACGATTGACTAGGTCTACCTTCTCCACTATAAAACTGGGTTGGACAATGTCAGAAATTAGAACTGCGTGAACACTGATTTACATTTTTTCCCTTAGCCAAGGAGAAATTTCAGGGTTAGCAGGCTGAGTTTAATAAGCCCCAAGTACACTAAACAATCAGTTGAGCTGTGCTTTTAATTCATTAATTATTTCAGAGATTAAAAATCTAGATATCAAAATGTTTACTTTTTTTGGTCTTAATCTATAAATGTAATAATCTATAAACTTAATAAATACAGTAACCCAAACTGTCTCCCTGGACAGCAATACCATCCTGATGCTTTTTGGAGAAATAACTCTCAAGAGAAATCATAGAAGAAACTGTTCTCTGAACCACTCGACTCTATTAATGCTTTCACATGGGTCCAAAGGCAAGAATGTAGAAATAATGTGAAGGCTTCAAGTAGTGAACTTTTTGAGAAGGATGATGACCAATCCACTTGTCAGTTATGACAAATGAGTGTTGCTCTAAGGACATTTTGAGTTATTTCCACCTGTATGAGGCCTGCATTTGTTCCCCTCTCCTAATAGTACAGTTACCTTCCCATAAAGGCTGTCCTTGCTAGTTTTTCTTTTCTTCAAATTGTTTGACTCATGCTGCTGTTTTACTGGGCAGTCACAAGGCCCTAGCACACCTTCTATTCACAGTGCAGTAAAGAACAAGCAAATGCTCCTGTCTTGATTCAAACTAAAATAATAATGTCATTAAAAGATTTTCAGGATAAATGTTGTGTTATTTACTTTTATTTCATTTATTTTCTAGAAAAAGTACTATGGCCAGTGCTCCTCAAAACAGCAATCACTGTATGAAGGAATGCCATCAAATACGATTTTCCTGCACACTTACCACCTGCTTTCAGTCCGACTTCCTTAAAACCTGCCATCTACTAATCATTAAACTAACTACAGGTATTTTAACATGCAAATAAGAATAAACATAGGAGTATTATCTGTTGCACTTGTTCATTCTTTATTTATGTCATTTACATGTATACGCTTGATTTTGTTCTGTAACTACCCATACAAATAGTAATGAATTCTATAAACTTTTTTGGAACATAATTTGTTTGTTAAATTGTATATAAAACAGATTGATTATTTCATACCATGCTTTTCTATTGAAGGGATTAGCATCCAATGCCATGTCCTCTTTGCAAGATTCAAAATAATTGAGATTTGGAACACGAACACTTTAGAATATAATTAAGAAAGCACCAGTAGAATGTTAGTAAGGATTTTGAAATTTTCTGTACGCTTTTCCTTTATACGCTGCCCGAAGACAAGAATGCATTGCTATGAAATGAAGTGATACAAATGCATACCCTGCACATTTATCTTCAGGGGTCTTAAGATAGTTTTGGAAAGGTTTTTATTAAAATTAATGAAAAGGTACTTTATTTCAAAATATATCAAATGTCTTTCTGAAAAATACAGATGTAAGCCTGTTCTAATCTAGTATGAAATATAATTTAGAGACTCACTGTTCCTGTATTATTATTATTTATTTTTTATGTTGTGGTAATTATGCTAAGTATTATGCTAAATATGCTAAATATTAAGGTCATTATGTTGCATATTGTACAAACACACAGAAATAACACTGAACTGACAACAGTTCCAAGTAACAGAATGTTCTATCACTGAAAGCACGGTAGTAAGGGAAGTCCTGAAAAGCATTAAGTGATTGATTCTGCCCTGATACAACATATTCAAACACACTCTTTCCCCTACTCACTCCCATCAAGCCACAGTTATAGGGGAAAATTACCCTATTGTCCAAGATGCATCAGTACCAAGAAGCATTGATTGCGTCTATACTGATATGCTAAAAAAAAGTATAATCTAAAAGAAATAATATAAATGATGTCACAACTACTTAGAAAGGCAGTATAGATCTCTTCCCAGGGCTCCACAAAACTGTGATTAATCCCATGGAAGCAGACTAACCCTTGTTCACTGGTCTCATTCTATGCCAGTCATAAAGATAAATGAGGTCAGATTTATCAGTTTTACTTCTACACCATAAGGGTGTATCTTACAGAATGAATGTTGGCTTCCTAAAAAACATTGGCACATTATAATTTTTCAAATTATGATAACTCCTTAGTCAGTCTACTCTTAATTTTGTGAAAAAGTGATGGAAAGTAAAGTTTGGCAAGCATAAAAGATTAGCAAGGATAACAATTTTATATCAGGAGACAGCAAACACTCAGCAACAATATGTCCTTTCAATTTATTGTAATATGATTTTTCTCCTGGCTTTACTATAAATTAGTTTCTTTTGTAAAAAGTTTTAGTTGCTGTGAAAACTGCTTGTGAATCTGTGAAAGCTCTTTCTGAAGAACAAATGCAGGTGTAAGGATCATAAAGAATGGAACTTCAAGTTACATACTTAAAATCAGATTGCACAATCTATATCTGTGCTGGTGAGCAGCTACTCATCCAAGCTGTCCTACAGGCTAAACTGAGCAAATTAGTATTTCCCTCCTGACGGGGCATAATTTGGCCCTTAAGTAAATGGTTCAGGTAAAATCCTCTGAAAATTTCATTGTAAAAGTATCAATGTTTAAAACTGAAATAACCTATTTCAACACACACTGTCCTATCCACTATAGGTTCTCCTTCTTCATAAACCAAGAAAGAAAAAAAATGTTACTCCCTGCCAGGCTTCAGAAAGAATTACTCTTGCTACCAAATTAGGAATTCTTACTGCTTGATTGTCAGTTGGCTACAAAAATCATTAACTTATTTAGACATCAAGAACAATGGACCTTTGCATTGCTAGCTGATCTAATATTAACAAATGAGTACTTTAATCTCAGTTTTATTTACAGGTAAATCACTGTTCATGTGCAAAATCTGCTGCCTGAATCTGCTAGAAGTCATTGCAGCTGGTTGGCTGATTATTTGATTATGCTAGTCTTAAATTCTTAAATTTAACTGATGAAAAGTGTGGTTTTGTTGGTTTGCATGTGAGTGCAGCTTATTTGCTTTAAAAAATGCATAAGAACTCAAATTTGTCTAATCATATTCTACTTGGTGATTATTGCCAAGTCTGCCTGCAATCAAACTCGAATGGTCCTTTGCAAGTCATGTATGCATTGCTGATACCTTCTCTCATAGTGGCAGATTTGCTTCCCACAGGATAAAAAGTGAGTGCCCAAGGAACAAGCATTAGTTTCAGAGCTGACAAGTGAGTAGAATGTCTCACGTACCTACACATGAGCAGAGAAACAATACTCCGGGCATCTGATGGGTACAGAGTTCCGCATGGAAGTAGGAAGGCATTCCTGCATTCTACACCATGCTTCCTGAAAGCTGTGCTAAGGGCACTAAGTTAATGAGCCAGCCTCGAAGAGACATTGTTTCCTTCCATAAGCAAGTGGAGAAGTGGGGGGAATTTGGGTCAGAAGCAAACATAATCGTCATTCTACTCCCTTCTGTGTCAGCACAAGCAGCTGGCTGGACATGAAGAAAGGAACGTGCTCCATCTGGCAGGGTCTGATGGCACACTCCCCATTTGTGCAACGCTACAGCTCAGGGGAAATATGATTCAGAGGCTGCCTCTGAGTCACAGCTTCTCACTGAGCTGCTCTGAACGGGCACGGCCACGTTTTGTCCCATCCTGGAACAGATCCGGCTCACCCTGTGTTCTCAGGTGTGTCAGCAAGCACTGACTTTGTGAGGGGCACCAAAGTACTGAGCACTAATTCCCTTTGCAATAATTAAACCAGACTCATATATACTAACAAAAAGGCAACCACTCTCTGCTAATGACGTCAAACAGCAAAGCAGCGCATTTAGTACGTGTGTTGTCCAACATGTCTGTAGTGTCATGCTACACATTTAAGATAATTCCTGACATACTGATAAAGGTATTTTCACCGCACCTTTGGGAAGCGGAAACTGCGGATTCCCTGGAGCTTACGGCATTCCCACAGCCAGGGGCACTCCCTGGAGCTCACTCCGGGAGAGCTCACGGCATTCCCACAGCCAGGGGCACTCCCTGGAGCTCACTCCAGGAGAGCCAAGCGGGGCGCGTTCCCTCTCCGTCCGTCCATCCGTCCATCCGTCCGTCCGTCCCCCCGCGGGTCCGGAGGTGCTCCCGCCGCCGCCCGGCGCCCTCCCAACTGGACGGGGACAAAGCCACGTCCTCGGCACTCGCCAGAACGGCCGTGGCCCCTCGGACAGAGCTGCCATGGGAACACTGCCCAGGTGCCAGAGCCTGTCCCAGGGAGCGGGTGGCAGAGCAGGAACAGCGGAGCGAGCGGTGGCCGAGGGGAATGATCTGCTCACACTGGTGGCAGCGCTGTGAGCGGAGGGAGAAAGGTTAAGGAGCATCAGGGAGTTCGAGAAAGAGACTGGTGGAAGCAAGCTCTGCCCTCCCTGAGATGGAAACAGGGACGACCACCAGAGAAAACCCATAATCACGCTTTCCCCCCCTTCTTAAATACATTATCCCTGACAGGCTAGCACTGTGTAGGCTGGCATTGGTTATACTGGACATGGGCGAAACTTCTGGCAGCTCCTCACAGAAGCCACCCGTGTAGCCCCTACACCCAACTACCCAAACCTTGCCATGCAAAGCCAACACATTCCATCCCTCGCCTCTGGGTACCATATGTTTAAGAATTATTATTAAAATACACATTTATCACAAACTTCACTTATATCAACCAAATGAATTCCCCAGGCCAAAATCAAAATAACATCAACACCAACAAAAGTTACACACAGTATTTCCCTCATTCCTTCACCACACTTACAGCCACCAAAATGCTCCACAATCATTCCACTCTTCCCTCTCCAGCATTGTTCACCCATGTTTTGCCCATTACCTTTTCCTCTGCCCTTATCTCAAATTCCTCATGTCCCTGTTTAGGCATCAAAAAGGCCCTTTTTTTTTGGTAGAAGAGAAAATTAATCCCACTGCCTGGTGTTGCTACAGATTGCTACAAGTATTATAAAGCCTGTTGACACAGTGTATCAGCCCAGTCTTTTGTAGCAGTGAGCGGCACAGTGCCGTCCCTGGCAGTCACACCTCCAGAACCGGCTCAGCTCCTGTCAGAGCAGAGACCCTCATCTTTGCAGGTGGCATCTGCAGCGGCATTGCCTGGAAATCTGACTCCATCACCAACCAACCACCAAACCCTGGGCAATCAGCACCTAGCAGCAGACTCACTTCTCCAGGCCATGTCAATCTTTCTCTGAACAGTCACAGATTTTTCTTACTTGAGCAGCGAGGATGGACTCCATGATTCATCAAACCTGAATAAAACTGAAAGTTCTCATTTATAAACTGTATAGAGGGCATTTACTTCCACTAATAATTTTTCAAAATCAAAGAATTAAACACATACTGGCTAATTGATATAAAACACCTTTTGGTAGATACGATGTACTGCAAAGAAGGTGACAAGAAAGGTTCATTTGCACTCAGTTTGGAAGAAGCATGCTTTTCCTTTATGAAAACAGTCCTGTCTGCTTATTACCATGAATAGTTGAAAACTGATAATAATTATACCATTTTTATTTCCAGTTACATAAATGAGTATCTTCAATTTCTGTTCCACTCTGCCACTCTCCAAAGACAATCTGTGAAATTAGTGAATAAGAGTCTGGTTGCTTTACTAGTTTCCCTGTCTTAATGATCTGGACATACAGTCAAAACTGTGTATCGCAAAAGAGCACATTTATGTTTCTTTCACTAGCAGAGCTGCATAATATCTCACATAATCCTAAATCTATATATCCCAAACAGCAACTATCCATCAATAGGAAAACAAAGAGGCAGAATAATCTTACTATTCATTCATGATCCAGTGAGAAAACGTTGTGCAAATATGAGTGTATGCTTTGGAAAACAGCATTCTGTGGCTCTTTTCACTGCATGGTGACACCATCCCCAATTATACAGAACAGTAAAGAAACCAAGCGTCTGAGTATTTCTGTAGACAATTATGTGATAGGATTAGATAGATGGTGAAAGGAGTATAATGGAACAAGTAAACAACCAAATCCTCATTATCAGAGAGGTGCTGAGCACCCGCAGCTCCCTCTAAATTAAACTGGGAACTCTTTAATATGTCTGCCTTTAATCTTTGTGCCTGAAAATCCTAAATTCAAATCTATACATTTTCATAAGTGAGCATCATCACAATTGCTGTGAAGGTTCTGGCATCTAATTTCAACACAGCAAGGAAGGCCTGGATGAGAGAAATAAGACCCCATGCAGCTCCTGCCTGGAAATGCACGTGTAGAGGACTCTTGGCACACAGTGTGCTCTACACAACAGTAGAGATGAGGGAAGCCCTCAGGTTGGCTTTACAATAATTTTGTATAATCCTTGATACCAAAATGTATGAGGTTCTTTGTCATTAACAGATTTTATCTCTAAAAACACTCTTTCAAGAAAGGGAATTAAATGACCAAGGGATTGAAACAAGGTAGAGGGAGAGATTTGCCCAAGGAAGTAGGGCAAGCCTGCCGCAAACTGAAGTGACAATTTAGAATTCCCTACCTGTATCTTAAACAGAAGGTATTACTCTCCTCTGGATCTTGGTTAAGAAATGTCACAATAATTTCATTTTCTTATTCCACTGACATACAATGGACAGGAAAGTTTCTCCATCTGCAGAATAACCCATGCTAACTGGTTAATTTAAAACCACTGTTCTATTTGATTTTGTGAGCTAACTTTGCCTCTTGTAAAAATCACAGTATGACCTACTATGAAAGCAGAATTGCTAAAAACTTAATGAGAGCAGGCTACTTTGGAGATGTAAAGTTAAAATGAGGGAAGAGTCTGGGCCATAAATACACATTATGAACAATTACATTAATTTATTTTGAATGAATGTATAGAAATATATGA
The DNA here is from genome assembly GCA_013389985.1 of Dryoscopus gambensis. Taxonomy (NCBI): domain Eukaryota; kingdom Metazoa; phylum Chordata; class Aves; order Passeriformes; family Malaconotidae; genus Dryoscopus; species Dryoscopus gambensis. Next base: position 84,666 of record WEIT01039447.1, on the reverse strand, counting down.
TTAGTGAAAATGTAACACATACAATTAGAAACTGTGAATCTTACCTTTCACTTAACATCCTTTGGTTGCTAAATACTTCTGGGAAATTTTTATTCTAATTTTCTACAGAGGTAATTTCTCCAATTCCTTTTCTTTTGTGAACATGTCACAAGTAAGACTGAGACAGGATTGTGTTTTACTACTCAACAAAACTGATTTCCTTTCTGGTTTTTATTGGATAATTACTCCTGTAGATGTAACTGAGGATGGGCATAATATCGGCTGTTGTAACTAGAAGAAATGAACAATAAATCATGCAACATCATATCCAAAACCATTTACCTCTTATATCTTGAATAAATTAATAATACCACTCCTTGTGGAATTTCAGAGATATCTACAGGAACCCATTCCTTGTTCTTCAGTACTTCAGCCATAGATGACATATTTGGCCTCCATTTGGCTCGATGATATGATTAGCAATAGCTTAATTGCTTTACATTACAGACATTATAGCCACTTGTAGAAACTGTAATGAAAGAAATGGTTTCAAATTTCTGGCCTTTTACAGTGCCTGCCTCATGCAGACACTTGGTAGGGTAGAAAGAGCAAATACATGAAACACAAAGCAAACATACCTCCAGCTCTAAGAACTACAGATTCTTCAAGTCTGGTGAAGATCAAGAGACGTGTGGAGGGGATCTTGACTTCTCTTTAGTTTCTGAAGGACAATGCACCCACAGTTAAGGAAGCATTTCATACACAGGCTATGTTGGTTTCTGTAAGTAAAACTGAAGAATATAAAGCTGATTCTATATAAAAACTGGGGCACTGACTTTACAGAGTGAATTATGGCTATGTGCCAGACAAGTAGCCAGAGAAACGGTAAGACAGAAACCTACAAAAGTTTGTGAAAGTTATAATCATTTGTGACAAAAAAGACAGTAAAATTAGATCCAATCCCATAGCCAGACAATTATTTCAGTAATGGAAGGGTATCATACACTAGCAGGTATACTTAAATGTTTTATATAAGCTACAAAAAGAAAAAATCACTACTACAGGAAATCAGTAATTTTGATTCCACAACTGCACAAAAGACTCTAAACAATACTTACTCAAAGAGAGAGAAAACAAATAGGTGTTCTTCCTGCTAATGAAAGTTGAGAAAGAGTAAGCAAATTATAGATTAGCTTGTACTTTTGGGAAGTATTTTTTTAATAGTCACATAGCAAAACATGAACGAATTAAGTTTTCAGGAATGCTAAGCACTCCTTTTAAGCCAGAGAGAGCCCAGTGAAAAAATCCAATTCTATTGGTTTGGTTTTGCAGGTCCCTGCTGGTCTGATCACACGCGTCCACCACCCCAAAATTTTGCATGACTGAATTATGCATATGTTGCTTTCTCAACTCCCTAGCAAAAACACTCTAAGTGCGATGTAAGAGCAAAGGACCTTAAAAGAGACCTGAAAACAGTGATACATTTCTTTTTACAAAGACAGCTTATTCATAGTTACTGTCAAGCAAGCCCAGAGGTTGATGACTAAAAAAAAACATAAACAAAAAAGAGAACCCAAGCCCTTCCTTTCAAAAGTTTTCCTTTCTTCCTCCCACATAAATCCTTCAGCAACCAGCCAGAATAAGCATGCAATGAACAAAGTTCACCTTGCTCTATACATTTAAAACCACTCTAAATTTTCATGTAAAAGTACAGAATGAAACCCAAACAATTACGGACATCTCAGCCTCACCTATCTGATGGACCAGGTAGAAAAGAATGAAAAATAAAAGAAATTCATCTTCAAAAACCAGTTTAATTCTACCAAGGGCTATCAACAATATAATGCAGTATAATTGTATAGTTAATTCATGACACCATTAACTAATGGGGAGTTTAGTTGTATATTTTTATGCCAACATATCTGAATGGCTTTAAAAACAAAATTTAATCTCAGTTTTCTAGTGTTTATAATTCTTGTTTTGGGAATAATTACATTTCTGTAGTTAGAGCTTATTTACTGTATTGCCATAACACTTAGGAGCTCTAATCATGAACAAGAATATACTGTGTTAGATGTCCTAAAAACATAAACCAAAAAGGGTGCAGCTTAAACATATTGTGAGCAGGCAGTGAACAAACAGAGAATAGAGAAGTATGAAAAAAAGAAGAGACATTAACAATCAATATGGCAAGTACAAGGTTTGGCATGCCAGCTTCAAAACTGAGTTACTGGAGACTTCAAAAAATATCTTTTCCCACACCTGAGAGGCAGAATGAAAGAAAACATGGAACTATTTATCCAAAAACAAAACAAATGGGTGGTGGAAGCTGGTGTCAGGAATTGTCGAGAGTTGTCATCTCATAATGAATCATAGGTGAGGTAGTCCAAGAATGACCTTGAAAGCAAATCAAGACAGAAAGTAAAGAGACGTGTGGTCAAAATTACTGGCTAGGGAAATTATCTTTGCAGTTGTATTACGGGAAAAGGATTATTTTTCACTTGACATGACTGGTACACACAAACTCCTAACTCAAATAAAACACACTTTTGGCAGGGACACTTTTATTAAGAGTGAGAAGGCACCAAGAACAGCATCAGTGGCCAACACCCTGCCCTGCCCTGCCCTGCAGTTTAAGCACCCCACACCACACCACAGGAACACGGCTTGGGTTCTGGGCTGTCACGGACCTGATGTGTGCTGTGCCCACCAACTTGGACAGTGTCCGCTGTGAGGACATTGCGACATGGCAAAAGGAGGAATTAATTACGAGAGGAAGACAGTAGGGCTGGAGAGAGGGCTGGAGGGGGCTCCACGCGCTCCAACATTGCCTCTGAAGTGGTGGGGCAGCGGTACATGTAATAACATCCAGCGCTGTATTTTATCAATGTAATTAATCTAGATGGAGCAGAGCACACAAGTACTCGTTAACTGTGAAAGAGAACGAATTTGCTGTTCATTCATCGTATTTTGATCTAAACCCTAGGAATTATGTCAGTGGCCTGCTCGGGTCCCACAGGCAAAGGATTGCGCAGCAGTCACAGGAGTAAAGCGGATTGTCACCCCACCAAACCCCACTGTGACTGGCACTGGGCAATCCCGAACCCGTGACGAGGGTGCAATGACACGGCAGTGTATCGAAAATAAACAACAAATAAACAACCCGCTGCATGTCAACAACAACGCGCTGCCTCTGCCAGCACAGGAGAGGCGGGGTGAGGGGGCAGTGAAGGGGTCTCTGGGGGTTGTGAGGGCTTAGGGGGCTGTGAGGGTTCTGAGGGTGTTGTGGGGGCTTGTGAGAGTGCCGAGGAGGCTATGAGAGAGTCTGTGCGGACTGTTGAGAGCTCTGAAGGCTGAGAACACGTTTGGGGTCTGTGAGGGCGAGTGAGGCGGAGCCCCAGGGTTGGATATGTCGTCCTGTGGGAAGGAGTCACGCGCGACCCAGCTCCCACCACAACCCCCGCGCACCGCCCGCCTTTGCACCCGGCCCGAATGGCGGCTCGTGCGCGGGCGGCTTGTTTACTTCCTC
>WEIT01039447.1:63609-80159 GCA_013389985.1 Dryoscopus gambensis | reverse complement strand
CCCCCGGCGGGCCGCGGCGCCGGCGAGGACGTGAGGAAGTGCGGGTACCTGCGAAAGCAGAAGCACGGACACAAGCGCTACTTCGTCCTGCGTGCCGAGAGCCACCTGGCCCCCGCCCGTCTGGAGTACTATGACAGCGAGAAGAAGTTCAAGAGCAGCCTGCGGGCGGCAGGGGCCGGCGGGGCGGCCGCGCTGTGCTGCCCCCCGCCCAAGCGGGTCATCCCCCTGTACCAGTGCTTCACCGTGAGCCGCCGCGCCGACGCTAAGCACAAGCACATCATCGCCCTGTACACCAAGGACGAGTACTTCGCCATGCTGGCCGAGAACGATGCCGAGCAGGAAGCCTGGTACCAGGCCATCAGCGAGCTCATGAATCAGAGCAAGAGGGGCTTCCTGGAGCAGGAGGACCATGCCGATCAGCAGGTGTATGAAGATGATGAGCACTATGGGGCTGCCCTGAGGCCTGGCACCGTGTTCAAGGAGGTGTGGCAGGTCAACGTGAAGCCCAAAGGCTTGGGACAAACGAAAAATCTCACTGGAGTGTATAGGTTGTGCCTCTCCAGCAAGGCCATCCACCTCGTCAAGCTGAACTCGGAGGTGCCCTCTGTTCACTTGCAGCTGATGAACATTCGCCGCTGCGGACACTCAGAGAACTTCTTCTTTATTGAAGTGGGCAGATCTGCCTCTATTGGCCCTGGAGAACTCTGGATGCAAGTGGATGATTCGGTTGTTGCCCAAAATATGCACGAGACTTTTCTGGATACCATGAAAGCTCTAAAGACCTTTGCAGAGTTCAGGCCCCGAAGCAAGAGCCAGTCTTCTGGTGGTGGCAGCGGTACCAATCCCATCTCCTTCATCACCACCAGGAGGAACTTGGGCAACCTACCCCCAAGCCAGACAGGCTTGCAGAGAAGATCTAGAACGGAGAGCATTGCTGGAGGAACTCCTCCTACCACCAAAAGCAACAGCTCCTATCGCTTTAGAACATCCAGTGAAGGAGAAGGAACCATGACTAGACCTTTTAGGTCAGTGACTGGGAGTCTGATCCACCTGAATACTGCAAGGATGAATTTGGGCCGGCAAGAAGGGAGTGGACGGTACGTGAGAGCTGCTTTCAGCTCATCTTACCACACCAGGTCTGCTTCGCTGCCTGTTTCTCATTTTCCCTCCACCACAAGTCCCATCAGTGTTTCTTCCAGCAGTGGCCATGGTTCTGCTTCGGACATGCTGACCAGGCCTTCTAGCTCATCTGTTTGTGGTTCCCCAAGTGATGGGGGATTTATCTCTTCTGATGAATATGGCTCCAGCCCTGGAGATTTCAGGTACTTTCGGGTGAGGAGTAATACACCAGATTCCCTGGGAAACACACCACCTATCAGAGAGGAGAACTGTCTGAGTGAATACATGTCCATGAGTAAGCAACAGGGAGATGATGGCTCAAGAGATGATTATATGGAGGCTGAAAAGTGTTTCAGGAAAAGAACTTACTCACTAACAAAACCAACTTCTGTAGCAGTGCAGCAGAAGACAACACAAACTACAGCTTTGTTGGATGAAGATTCTGCAGGAAATCATGGACGATTACTTTACTCTGAAACACCAAAATTGAAAGATAACCATGAGTTGGAGTACAGTGACACTAACCTTGATTCCATGTGTAACCAAAGTAGGAGTAAAGCCAGGGATGATGGGTACATGCCAATGATGCCAGGAGTTGCATCTTCTCTATCTAGCACCAGCGATTATTTGCCAATGACTCCTAAAAGCATGTCTGTTCCAAAACAGATTAACAATTCATGGTCACCATCTCAGGTTGACTCCCGAGGCTATATGATGATGTTTCCAAAGGGCAGCTCTTCACCTGTACGGAGTCCTTTAACTGGATTTGCTTCTAAAGGAAGTAATGAGAAGATCGTAAACAACGAGTATATGGATATGTCACCTGGTAATTCAGCTCCAAAGCACCCCAGTGATTCAAATTATATTCATACCACTTCTGTTTCCAAAGGTTTTAGTTCATATTTTTCTTTGCCCCGAAGCTTTAAGGCATTATCGGGACAAAATGGTGACCATAGTGAATATGTTCCAATGTCTTCACCTGGAAAACTCTTGTATGGTGGACCAGAAAACGTAAAGGGGATCAGCAGTGAGACTCTGGCTAATGGCATCTCTAAATTGCCAACAATGAAAGGTTCAGATGAAGGACTTGTGCAGAACAGGGCTACCAGGCCCACACGACTGCCCCTAGGTACGAGAGGGAGTAATACCATCCCCAGAATGTATGATCGTACAGTTCCACCTGAGCCAGCGAGTCCTGGTGAATACATAAATATTGATTTTAATGAAAAGGCGAGTAACACACCGTATTCCTTATCTGCAGAAGGATCTCCATCGTCTCTAGGCTCAAGCAGTGACCACAGACAGTCACCACTCTCTGATTACATGAGTGTTGACTTGGATGTGCAGTCACCGAAAGCAGTGAAGGAACTGTCTAACTCTCTAACAGATATTTCAATTTATGCAAGTTCCAGTATCCCTACAAACCAACCAAACCCTGACTATGCCAGGCTTTCATTTGGTACTGCTTGTGTTAGCACAGCAAGTAACAGGACTGATGACTACACTGAGATGACGTTCAACATGGCAGCAACACCACCAAGGCCATTTGCCACTGAATCTGATAATGGTGTGAAGATGGATAGTCCTTCTTCCATTGTTAATAGACTCTGCATTGTTGATCGATATGCTGGCAGCGGTAGCTTCTCTGTCCCCAGCTCTGACCCTCCTATGGGACCGAAAGTGATTCGAGCTGACCCTCAAGGCAGGAGGAGACACAGTTCTGAAACGTTCTCTTCTGCTGGGACTGTGACAACCTCATCCTCCTTCTTTACCGACAGTAGCAAAAGACACAGCTCTGCCTCATTTGACAATGTTTGGTTAAAACCGGATGAGAACATTTCTGATTGTCAGGAAAGCAAAATGTCCAGGGATACCTCAACTGGATTTCAGAATGGCTTAAACTACATTGCTCTGAATTTACGCGATGACCCTCTAAGCTGTGAGGCGAGTACTACAGCGCCAGCTTGCCATCTCCAAAATGGTACTTCAGGTTTGGACAGTGGAGCTTACGTAAGCATAGATTTCAGCAGATCAGATGGGCTGAAGTGTAACGCTGCAAGAAAAGGTTTGTAACTTTAAAAGCACTTCGCTGTCATGCTTGCTTAACCATAGGAATTAGATTGTCTGCTTAATGCTGTCTTCAGAGTGGGGTAAATGCTTTTTATAATCTCCTGTGTTATTCTAGTACAACCAGTTTTGTTGTAGTGCAGCATCCGAACCACTGAACAGCAGTGAGAGGGGATGTGGTCCTTGGCCTAAAGGATTTATGTGCCTCTTCTAGGCAGTCAGAGGTATTATCAAACTGTCATGTGCCTTCTTTTTTTTTTTTTTACTTTTATTAATTTTGCTAGCATAAGCATTGTTGGTATTTCATGTTGTGAATTCTTGTCCTGAGGTTATGGTAGCTCTTGCCTTCAGTTCTGTTTTCCTCTTCTTCCCTTAGAACTAGATGACTCTTCATTTTTTTTCCTGAGCTGATATTTTTGTAATTTGAAAGCTCAAAATGGCTGAATTTGGTTTAGACCTCAAAATTTGAGGCTTAAATATGTTTCTTGTAAGTAATGTAGTTGAAATACACAGGGTTTCTTGTAAGTAATGTAGTTGAAATATGCAGGGTTTTTTAATGTGCAGATCTGCCCAGATTTATTTAGCTGAATCTTATGTAAACAGAACTCGGTTTTTTTCCCTTGAAGGTTTGGTGATTCCTTTTGAGCTCTGGCCTCCAGAGTATCCTTGTGTGCTCTGGAGAAGCCTGAGGACCTGGCTGACCAGTGTGGGAGGGGGCCTCAGGCACCTCACTTCCTTCACATTCACCACTTAGGGCTCTGCTGAGCTGTAACCTTTCCCTGGGATCTGCCTTTTGTGTAGCAGGTGAGGAATGCCTGTGGTTGAGGAAGAGCAGGCTCTGAGCAGTGTCTTCCAGGACTGAAACTTGGGAGGGGGGGCTGCTACCTTTCAAGTTGTCAGTGGTCTGACCCAGCTGTAAGGTAATGCAGTTTGAAGTGTGCATAAAAATAAAGGTGTGGCAGGTGGGGAGGCAGAGTATGGGACAGAGGAGGGACACTCCTGTTCGTATGATAAGCTGTCATGGTGGGAGCAAAGCCAGTCGTGCATATCCCCTGGCTGAGCAGCAGTGTGTGAATGCTGTGCTGGAACTCTGAAAGAGTAATCATTGCTTTGGTGCCAGTGACCCACTGAACTCCTTACAGTAATTCACCCTCGTGGTAGAAAATCATTTCTGTTGGAAATGATGTTTTTCTCTCTTTGCAAATGTATGTGTAGTCAGTAATTGTTGGATACTAACAGGAGATATTTAATTGTGGTTGGACATTGATACTTGTCTACTCTGTCCACAGATAAAGCAGTAAAGGGGCAGGCTGCTGCTGACTTTTATATTTTTAATTACAATCTTAAACACCAAAACGATTTTTTTTCTAGTTTTGCTTTAAAACTAAGTTTCTAAAGGTAGAAAGTATCGCAGGAGCTTAAACTTGTATAGCCTTTACTATTGGAAGGTATAAGCCTGACTCAGCTCGCATGCCATTCGGAGTCTGGCAGCACTGCTTGGGGCTGCTCAGAAATGTGTGGTTTGCCTCAGTGGTTTTTTTCCTCCTCTGCTTTGTTTTGTTGGTTGGAATAAAATTTAGAAGACATTGAAAGTTGCCAGTCCAAGAAGTGCTTTCTTCCAAAGTTAGTCTTTCAGCACTTCAAAGATTTGTCTGCTAAATCTGTAGTCAGAGGCACACTGATTGCTGCAGCTGATTCGTGTTTGTTTTTTCATGTTTTTTTTTTTAAATCAGCAGAATTTTTAACTTGATCTTATTCCCCTCATATGACTACAATCTGTGTTGTAAAGTAAAACTTTTTACAAAATAAAGATGAAAAAGAAAAAAGAACAAAGATGTTTTCCTTTCAGCTGTACTATAAATATTACATTGAAAAATACTTTACAAGAGATACTGTGTTTAGAAATTGTATTTATGATAAGCATTTTGCTTACTATGGCTACAGTAAAGTATCTACAGCCCCGTGCTTGGGGTTTTTCTCTTGTCTATTACAAGCTGCAGAGGGGTGAGAGGCATAACAGCTGCTAGCTTTTGTTGGGAATTGAAGTTTTCTGGAAATGAAATGCATTAAAGAGGAAAAAAACAACTCTGTGTGAAAAACATGGGCTCTGCTAGGAAACTGAGCATCTTTCTAGTCCTAAAAAGAAACACAGAATTCTACAAGGCCTGACAGTTTTCTATAATGGCAGTGTAAAATATTTCTGGTGTATAGTAGGAGGGTAGATGAGGTGTGGACACCAGTCACTTGTAGGGGCTCATGAAGGGGTGAACAGATTTTGGAATAGTCCAGGCTAAAACCATCTTGCCATCCTTGAGTACGGTACTGTAAATTGGTGGTGTATATCTGTTTCTCAGGAATGACTTAAAATTCTTGATTATAAAGATAGCTGTTTACTTTCACATACAAAATCATGTCTCTGAGCTATAGCAAGCACAATTTTAGAAGTCTGTATTCTTTAAACAGCTTACTGGTTTCTATGGCAATAAAGCTTTTATTTTAGTATTTAAAAAGTTTTCTGTAATCCAGAAAAACATTTTCACATTCCATTTTAAGTAGTGAAAATGAAGCTTCACTCTTAAACCTCTTGTCTCCTGAAGAGGTGTAGTGTGCCTTTGGGTAATTGATATTTTTAATAATTTTGGAGACTTTGCGGAACTGAGTGCTGTCTTTACTACTACATCTCACCTTTTCAGTCTCTCTGCCTGAAAAAGTGCTCTGTGTGGCGATATACATTCTTCAGGAAAATACTTAGCAGATGTATTTACCCTTTACTTCCTGGAAAGGAGCTATCCCATCTGTATTAAATTCTGTCAGGTAGAGAACTTCATCTCTTCCTGAATCACAGTTTTATTGGAAGGAAAACATCTTCCAGCTTTGAATTGTTTGCTTTTTTGTTTTGTTTGCTTAAATGGAATATTGTGTTCTGTGACTCAGCTGTGTTCTTCAAACTGCCGAGGGTGGTGGAGTGATTTCCAATGCATCACTGCTCCCTCATTATAATTCCCAAACTACTTCTGGTTCAGGTTCGCTGATGTGAATCAACCTTTTTTTTTCCTCCTTCTCCATTCATGACATATATGGAGGAGCGGGAGAGCACAAACTTGGAATGGTAAATAGCCCTGTCTTGTTATTAAACTTTTTTGAGGGTTTAGGCAAAGCTGAGCTCAGGTTTTTTGTTGATAATGATAAAAAGAATATAAGGTCCTGATTTTCAATGCTTGCAGTTTAAGGAGATCATTAGCAAAACAATTTCATCATGAAATTGTTACACAATATTGAAGCAAGCGGTTTGCAGTTTTGATTACATGAATCTGAGTCATGACATTTTGTGCTAGGAGTACAGAACACTAAAGCTACTTCAAACAGGGCTTAGCTAATGTATACCTTGTTGTTGGACCTTGTAGAAACTGAGCAGGATAATGAGAATGGGCAGTAATAAAATGCATAATGAGTCCTGTATAATACAAGTTTCTTCAGTCTTAATTAGAAATATTATACCTGCAAAGATATCCTGGACTCAAAAAACTGTTCAGAGTAAATGTAATGGTCAGCTTAATAGCAACTAAGCTATTTTACACCCACTCTTTAGTCTTATCTGCTACTCTCTGATACTTACCTGGTACTCTAACACTATGCCAAGATATTATTTAAGGTGTTCTCTAAAGTGCAGGATTATAATTTAGGTGTTCCTCACCTTTTTAATCTCCTCCTGTGCTAGGTTGCATGAGAGTGCTGTGTACACTTTAGGCTGAGAGGAAGGAAAACAACTACAGCTGTAAAGCAAAACTTATGTTCAATATTGTCCAGATCCTTTCTGGTAACTTGCATATTTCAAATGCAAAATATTGAAGAATATAAGGAACAATATACACTTTGAGAAATTCAGAAGCTGAAAGTTTTAGCTATTACTAATATAGTAAATTATAGTTTATGGGATATGAGGCAAATAACTGCTCCTTTTGGGTTTCAAAGTAGTGGTTTTAAAGTTTGTTTCAAACTGAGGCTTTTCTGTATTGGCAGAATACTTAAGGCAGGGGCCCATTTAAAAATAATTTGAAGAACTCTGCTGCAGCACATCCAAATGCTGCTGTGTATCCTACATTCTGAAGTAGTGCTAGGATAATAATTCCTAAAAAAACCCCAAACAACTCAAACTATTTTAATCTTGCTGTAACAGATGCCACTTTAACAGCCTTGAGTAACTTACAGCTATACTTAAAAATACCCAGAGTAATTTTTTCTCAAGTAGTATATGAGCTGCTGAAGGCAGAACAGATTTTTGCTGTGTGGCATGGGAGTGAGTTAATTATGACATATTTGGCCAAGAATCAGTTTGGTTTTACTTATACTTTGGTGAGAAGGTCTGAGACAAGAATGTTCTCCTGCCATTGAAAGAGAATGCTTACTTGGAGTCAGTGTTGAAATACTTCTGGAAATCAGCTTTCCAGACTTTAAATCCATAGTTGCAGCTGATGGTGACATTTGTCTTTTTGGAGGTCTAAAACCTTTTGCTTGTAGCTATCTAGTAGGTTACAGTGTTGGCTGCAGGATGCAGGGTGGTCTGGGAGTAATCCAGCATGGGTTCAGAGTGCTTTTTGTGGTTGTTTTTGAGTTTGTTTTGCTTTTTATTTTAAAGTCTTTTGTTGAAATCTTAAATGCATTATTACCCTTTCACTTTTCCCTCTACAACTTCACATTTTCCCCTCCTCCCATGATGTCTTGGGGCCCCTTGTTCCCCTGTTGCTGGGGCAGCAGGTTGGAGTTGTGGACGGTGGGCAGTGCTCAGTCGGTCTTTCCAGAGGCTGTATTCCAGTGTGTGATTACTGGGGTGGTTTGTCACTAGGTATTTCTTTGGGGTTTTTGTATGTCCACTGGTATGTTAGCAGTAGGTAGAGTTTGGGTTTGCTTTTCTCTGCATATGGTCCTTTTTTTATGAAAGGATCTTTAATACATTTTCTTCATATTGATTGCTCGGGGGAGGATTTATACCTTGAGGTTTTGGGTGGTACTAAAAAGAGCTTATAGTACTGTGTTGTACCTTGGTGTGTGTGTGTGCTCTGTTTGTGGCTCTGTGGTGCTCCCAAAACCATGCTGAATTCTGTCGATTGTGCTAACAAGTTTGTTTTTCTGAGCTGAAGCAGGAAACAAACTCTAGAGTTTTATTTTAGGTACTGTTGTGATCAAATGTGGCATTCTTCAGCTCAAAGAAGAATGGAGTGATAAAACTGAAAGGCAGAGGTGAGAGAGTCAAGCTTTCTGGAGCCTGGGGATGTACTGTTACTGCTGTTTTGTCCTAAAAATGGCCTATTATCTTATGACACATCCTTAAATGGTGTGTAATGACTTGGCTGGAGAACTGTCCGTTGGTCTACCCTGAAAATTTGCTGTTTAACTTTTTTCACTTTAGGATCTACATATTCACAACAATCCTGTGATCAAGTTACACTGTTGTCTTGCAGGTTTAGGCAGTGACAAGGGAAAAAGGGGGAAGTAGGTTCCAGTTTTAATCAAGCCCTACAACTCTGTGAAGGTCACTCAGCTTAGGGACGGGTTATGATTTACTTGAGAGGCAGAGCCGTGATCAGGAAGGGACTTCTGACATACTTGAGGGCAGTGGGAAGACAAAGGTAAGTAAGCCTAACTCATCAAAGGCATTTCAGAGGTGTTGCTGAGTATCTTATCTAAATGATCTTGAACATCTAAGTGTTTGAATTTGTGGAGATTTTGCTTCACGTGTAGCATTACCTCAGGAGCAGCAGTATTAGTAGACTGTTAGCAAGAATTTTCAAGTCATAAGCTGTATCTTAAGGGCCAGAGGTTGCTTATTTCCAAACATTATTTTTCTGTTGATTTAGATCTATGGTTGTATGCAAACTGTTGAAACTGCACCTGTGTGTGTGTATATGTGTGTGTTGTGTGCTCGTGATTTGTGAGTTAAGTGTGAGGTCTCATCTTTTTTATTCTTCCAAGAAAAGAGGGTTTCTGAAAGAGGTGGCTTGTACTGAAATTACTATAGTAAGGATTTGGCTGTAATTCCAAGGTGATGATACAACTTAATGTGACTCAGGAAAATGGAAAACTTTTAAATTACTACTAAAGGTAAATAGGGGTTGTATTCACTGCATGGCATATGTATGTTATGAACTTCTATAAATACCAAACTGAATTGTTATTTAGGGCATAAAATAGTAAGAATAGTACTTCTTTTTTGCTAGGGTATGAAAGGCTGATAAATATGCTGCCTACTTGGAGAAAGGTTTCCTTTTTAGTAGAAGAGAATTTTGCAGAATGACTGAGGCTATCAAAATGCTTTTTTTTTTCCTTCTGAAAATTGTAGGAGATAATATCAAAAGGGCTGCAAAAAACCTATTAAAATGGATTTCTGAATTTATTTGGGCACTGATGAGGGATACTTTCGTTCCACAGGGAATGGTGTGATTCTGTTCCTGTACTCATGCCGACCCAGTTTGCTTTATTTTTTATGGTTCTTGCTGACCAGATGAATTTGCCATGTAACTTTTTTCCTTCTGGATAGCCTGAGCCTAAATTATTTCTTGGGAACTAGTGCTTCTTCTTTCCCAGATATCTTAGGATAGCTGGAGTTTGGGAAGGTCTTAGTGACAGTGAAGCAGATGCATCATTGATAAACGTATACTGATTGCATACTAGCCCAAGCAGAGCTTTTCTTGTGAGCCATGGGATACCTCATTTGTATGAAACCCCTGTTTAAGCTATTGACAGGCACTGGTGTTTCTGTTTCCTGTATGGAATTATTTTGAATCTTAAGTTAATCTGTTAGAACAATTTGTAAGCTCTTTGCTTTTCCAGTAGTACATTTGCTCCTTAACAACATTTGCTTTTTCTTATGTGAGGTGCTTTGGGAGACCTTTTTTGTCTATATTTCACTGTGTAATAATTTTTTGGGGGGATGGGTGGGTGGGTTTTGTGTTTAAGTGTTTTTAGAACAAGATGTTTTTAACTTGCAGATTGTGGTGAACAGGAAATCAGTTAGAAATGAGATGAAAAAATGAACAGATTTGATCTTGAGGTCATTCAGACATTATTACGACAGAGTCTGTTAATGAAGCTTGTAGCTCCAGACAGGATCTCTCCAGACATGATCTCTACTTGTTGTGGAACCTGAACAGGTAGACAGGATGGAGGTCCCTGTGTGGTGCCGCAAATGTAAATGTGTTAGTCCCTCTCCTAAGGAGCTTACAATTTAAAGATGAAACTAAAGAGATGGATGAAACCTAATGTGCTGGGGTGGAGAGTAAGATAGAGATCAAGGCTGCTGCCATTGGCAGAGTCGAGATAAGAGCCTGGAAAAGATAAAAGGCTGCTGAGAGTGGTTGTAGGAAAGGAAGCTGGTGGAGGCACTTGCAAGGCTATGCACATGGCAGGGAGCAAGGGAAGGCAGTGAGCTATAAATACAGCGGTCGTAATGGTTTAAATGACTTGAAAAGGATGAGGTAAATGTCAGAACACTGGCCAGGATATTAATCTTGGTAAGAGGAATGTGGGCCAACATGTATCTCTGAGTTAGGAGCATGTCCCAATGTTTACTTCTCCCTTTTAGATGTGGAATGTGATAATTTTTTTCTGTTTTTATTTCTTTTTCCTTTCTGTAAGTTAATTTTCCTGCAGACATGTGGCTGGTAGAGTTGGTGTGAGCAGGTGTGCAGGAATGCATACCGAAGCACAGGATCACCCTGTGCAGCATCCCTTGGCAGTTAATGTCACATGGACTGGGGCCTCTGTTCTTGGTGAGACTTTGCTCCAGAAGCAGCCAAGCTGGTGGAACTGCCTTGGAGTTACTACTCGTTCATTCTTGGGTTTTTTTAGGTGGCATCTCTGAGTTTCAGGCAGTCTTCTAGCATTGGAGAGGAGGCACAGTGGGGCTTGGGAGATAGTCACCTTTAGGATTTGTAACCAATGCACCAGAGCATTTGGAGCCCATCTCTAGGTTTGGGGCGGGTGGGATATGCTCACTGATGCTGCAGTGCTGTCAGCTGCAGAAACGAGGCCTGTGGAAGCTGGAGTGCAGCACAATCACTTTCACAGGAGAAAGTTACTTTATTTCTGTTACTTTTTTTCAGATCAGGTTGAACAGATGCTGCAGTGGTTGGGGGTAAGTCTGGAAGTGGTGGCAATATTGAGGCTTGATTCACTGTTGAGGTTATGAGTGACTGAAATATTAATGTTGACATATTCCACAAGGTAGACACTAAACAAGAGTTGCACACTGTTGATTAAACGTTACCTGTGTTTAGAGTCAGTTTAACTCTGTCCTTGTGAGCTCCCAAACTGCTCCTAGAAGCTGAAGGTGCAATCCTTGGCTCTTAGGCATGTCCTGTGGTTTGAGAAGATGTTGCTTCACACATGCAGTCCAATCTGAACCTTTCTTCTTCCTCACTGGCATGAGCCAGGGTATAGGATGTCCTAATGTTAATGGAGAGTCAATAATGTAATAATTAGGAAATGTAAAAAATTGATGCATGCCCCTGCTGTGTGTGATAGCAGAGAGCAGCTGATAGCAAAGATACCTTTATTTTTCTGTGCAGGCAGGCACACATGAGCAAAATGCGTGTAACTATGTGGGTACGTGGCTGTGTAGTAACTTTCTGCCTTTGACAGTCATTTACAGCACTAGAGGTGAAAGAAAAAGGTAGTGCTGAATGCTTGCAGGTGTTGATGTCTAAAGTGATTGAGAAGAGGGAAGGGATGAATTACGACAGGTGAAACTTCGTGTAGAAAGGAAGTCTCGGGAAAGGTGGTTTGAAAGGTGGGGAGCTGTTTCATTAGTCATGAGTGACACTGTCCTTTCTCTTGGTTGTGTTCATAAGAATAGTTTGGCTCACTCAAGCCCCAGGACCTGTGCCTGCAAGCAGACACCACCCAGCAGAGGAAGAGCAGGGCAGGCATGTATAATACTTCCCACAAACATACACCCAGCCTCTGATTTTCTTATTTTTTTTTTCAGCTTGGGGGATTTCTTGAGCCTAATGTAGTTTGTCTGTTTTATAATCCTTTATGGATCTTTAATCCAAGTACTTTTCCAACCGCTCTTTGATCCTGTGTAAACTTGTATCCACAGCAGCCTGCGATCCGTCAGGACGTGCTGCATGCAGACCTCTGTCCACTTTGGACCCTGCTCTGTACCAGCTTTGTTTGGCAGCCCCTGGTTTGTGTAGTGGAAGAGATAACGAATCTTATCTTTTTTCTCCAGGCCACTTAGGCTTGTGTAGATGCGGTGCCCTCCTCTGCCGTACACTTGTCCCGTGTGTTGTACCACACATAGTGTGGACCTGTGGTATAATCTGGGCTTTTAAAATTTCCTGTTATGTCCCAGTACTTCTCTGCAGGCTGAAGGGTTCTTGTTACCAGTCTGTTCCTCACTGGAAAGCCGTGTCACACCTTGCAGGAGTTTTTCAGCACTACTCAAACTTTCCAAGTATTCCAAGTCCTTTCTGGGTACAGGAAGCAGGGCTGTGCGTGCAGAGGTGTTTTGCTGTGGCTGTTTTCTTTCCTATTTGTTTCCAAACAGTTCATAATGCCCACTTTGCAGCAAGAGCACAGACAGGAAATATTCATCCCGACGGGCACTGAGGGTTCCTGACCTTTGTCTGGGGAGCAGAGTGAACTGCAGCAGGTGGTATTCTCAGAAGCCACACAAACAACTTTGTTTTTTTTGGCTAAAATTTACCCATATTTTCTGTGGTTCAGGAGGTCAGGTGCAGTAACTCACACCCTTGCTGTGAGAATGCCTTTTCAAAAGCAGAACTTTTTTTTCATTCTTACGCAACATGAAAATCTGAAATTTTGAACTATGTGTTTTGAGGTGGAGAAGAGTTAATTTTTAGTGTTGTTGTGTTATACTTTAATAGAAATTTAGTTTAAAACCTCCGCACAAACAAACAAACTCAAAAAGCCCCCCAACAACTTCTTGTCAAGCTGTCCAGTGAGTTGGTATTAGACCTCTGCCAAAACTGCACGCAGGTTTACTAATTCTAGGAATAGTATCAGTAAAAGAGATGACAATTAGGGAGTGCACATATGGCCTTCCTAGAAACAACCCTGCTGTTTATTTAAACAGGAAAAAAAGCTATTGTTGCAAAAGATAAGGCATTTTTGCAAAGTGAATAGAAATTATCTTAAAGCGTGGGAGAGGTTTTTAGCTCGTGAAATTGCTGAGCACTAATAATAAGAAAACCATGTTTTGAATGAACAATTGTGCATAAAGTTTATTTGTAAGATTAACTTTGCCTTCTAAATTTTAGAAATACAGCTTGAAGAAAAGTCTAATTCACTGCGATATTGTTACCAGTTGCTGTGTTTAAATAGTTTGTCCAGTGAAAAGTGAGTCATGCAACAGGGTTTCTTTTTTAACCAAATTTTGCCCTTTTTTTGCTAGTGGAAAGTCAGTAAAATTATAAGTACAACATATATTAATTAGCTGATTTTGAGCATCATTAGTCTGTTGTTGGCTGAAGAAAGTACGTGGAGTATGTGCTTGGTGATCAGCAGGTAGTTGAACCCCTTGCCATATCAGGATGTCTGTGTGTAAGGGCCCTGTTTAGGTCACCCAGGCACTGTAACTGCACATGTGAGGGATGCAGCAAGTGTGTCAGGTTTTGATTTGTGTTTGTAGACTCGGTGTCTGCCAGGTGCAAATTAAGAAAAAATCGAGAAACACTGCTTGCCTCTAGCAAGGTCTAAAGCGATGCCATTAAAATAAGAACTCCCAAGAAACAGGGCAATGACATGGGATAGGAACTGTGTATTTGGTAAGATTCTAAGAAAAAAAAAAAATCTCATTAATTTGTGAAGAGTGTATTTGGGCAAATGACCCCTCCCTGGCCTGTGTGCCATGGGGAGGGCTCCATGTGGAACTCGCTGCTGTGCTCCTGCCCTGGCCCAGCCGCTGAACAAAATACCTTTGGATGCCACATTGTGTCCTGAGGTTGTGCTGGGTTTAGTGCTTTCCTGAACAACAGGAATATTGTGTGGCCGTGTGCACAAAAAAGTCTAGGGCTGCTCTGCTGCTTTTGATCTGCGTAAATCAGATTAATTCTGATTTCTCCCTAACCTGAAGTTCAGGAAATGGAGAACTTCAGCAGTGTTCTCCAGAAAGCATTAAGCTGTCTTAGCCTTTGACATGGAGATTTTAATAATTTAATTATCTTAATATCTTCTGTAAGCAAAGCTTTTATCCTTTTAGGAATCAGTTGCAGAATTATGTCAGTAAAAGCCTTTCCTGTTAAAACAGGTATTACTTAGGATGGATTTCTCTTGAGAGAATTAGGGTATGTCTGCTCTGTTCTTAAAGCCTCTCAGTATGTTTCAGGGTGTCCTGACTTGTATGGCCTTGATAATTTAGATGCAGGAAATGAAGTGTAAATTTGGTATATTCTCATCTGATACATTTTCAAGTGGAATGCACTGGTTTGCATCTAATGAATTACAACTGATTTATGTCTCTGCCCCTAATTTTTATAAAACTATGTGGTTTTTGCATAGAAAACTTTCTGGGTGCTTTCTCAGTGTGCTCCTTAATTTTAAAGAAAACATTTTTGAGCAATGGCATGCTGCCGTCCTATTTTAAATATTTGCCCCATAGTTTCTTTTCTGCCTTGTGACCTTTTTCCTCTGATTGTTCCTCAGCAAAATTCAGACAACTGCATGTAGTTTTATAATCTGATCCTATCTTAAACTGATGAATTGAAATGGAATTGTGTAATGAAGAGAATGTTGCTTCAATTTTCCAAACTTTGCTTATATATTTTGCGAGATGAACTTTGAAAACGTTTGAATGCTTTCTAGACTCGTTTTCCATATTAAACATTGGTAGAAAGTCGTATTTGTATTGTCAATAGTCTGAAGCAGTAGAACTCAATTTTGAATAAAGGCTGAAGCTTTTGTGCAAAATCTGTTAATAGACCTGAATTTTGGATAGAAAAGCCCAGTGTAGGGTGCAATGCAATGAAAACTACTTAGAGTAGTATATTTCTGGGCTGCCTGGAAAGGTTTTTTGCAGAGGTTTTCTTGCTGCTTGTTTGTTATTATCAGTTATCAGTTTGTTGATTTGGTGTGGTGTTGTTTTTTTGGTTTTGTTGTTTTTTTTTTTTTTTTTGGTAGACTGAGTAGATTTTCTTGGAAGAGCTTGTGACAGTCCAGGAACAGCTGTGTGTTTACACTGCAAGTGAAAGTTCTGTCTGATCTGGCCACCAGGTTTTATTTGCTGGCATTTATGTTTGAGAACTTCAGGGGAATACTGGGTTACTCTGAGCATTGTACTTCTTGACTCTACTAGTTCACATCTCATAATTTATTTACCTTTTAGAAGAGTTTCTTCATCCTTTTTTTCTGACAGCTTTTTACTGTTCAGTCAGTGCTCAGTTAAATCCATTCCAAATGGGATCTGGTATGAAGTGCTAATCTGGTTTTTATTGTTGATCAGCAATTCTCATATCTGTACTATTAACATAGAAAATTGATGTCTGAGGAATCTTACATTATGAGACTGAAGTAGGATTATTCAGCTTCACAGAAGCACTACTGTTTTCTTCAAGCACTGCATGGCCCCATTAGGTTTCCTTCACCAACTGGTTAATGAAATGGAAGCAGATCAGGTGACGAAGAGAAGAGCCACCAAGGAGCTTAATGTGCAGGTACTCTTGCAACCTCTCAAAATAAGGCCACGTCCCTTCAAAAGGATCCTTCTGGTAAGGGGGTGCAGAGATGGGAATCCCGGTATCAGCAGCACAACACACGCTGGTCTTGTTCTCACTTACATTAAATCCCCTTTACACCTCTTCTGATGAACAACTTCTCTTGTGGTGTAGGAGCCTCTCGATAAACCTCCCTGGTGCCCGGGTGACCCCGAGGTCCTGCTGGCCCCCTGTGGGCAGTGGCATCCCTGACCCGTGAGACTCAGTGAGGGGCTGGTGTGATCCAGCTCCGCTCCGGGGCCGTGGGGGGAAGCTCCGGCAGCTCAGTGGTTCAGGAGTTGTGTCAGGGCTCGTGACTGTGACCGCACAGCTGCCCCGGGCTGGGCTGCAGACCCCACTGGCCGTGACATGGGATTTCTGTGATGCGAGGTTGGTGGGGCTGGGGGACCTGTGGGCCTTTGGCTTCTGTCCCCCTGCAGCACGGATGGGCTCCTGAGGACAGCCCTTGGGAACGCTGGTGAGTGCAGCACTTCGCGGGAGGGACCTCGCAAGACTGCGATCTCCTCTTAGATTTCAGATGAAATTTTTTTCTTTATGTGGTCAGGTTTCACAAGTTGCTCTTTGCCTTTTCTATCTGAGACTGATATATGTGTCCACATACATATATATATTTTATATATATATATATATATA
>WEIT01039447.1:2212-63565 GCA_013389985.1 Dryoscopus gambensis | reverse complement strand
TAATGCTTGATATTTTTATACAAAAAAAGGCTGATGACTCAGGGCACCAGCCAGCTGTACTGCTCCAACTGCAGTATTGCAGTTTCCAGCTTTAATAAGGGGATTAGAGAAGTGGTGACAACCAATAGCACCATGTATGAAAGACTCAAGGCTTTATGAGACTGACATCAGCTTGTAGGTAATGTTTATGTGAAACTCCCTTATGTTTATTTACAGTTCACATGATTTTGTTTCACCTGAAAAATGAAGAAGAAACATGTTGAAGTGTAATTTATAATCATGGGGGCAGCAAATTAATGAGCTCTTGTTCAAGAAGTGCAGAGTTTTGGGAAGGGGGGATGCAGGGTGGTCCCTGGCTTTCTTCTGGTTTCTTATAAATTAATCTGTGCTGTTTTGGGTTCTGCTCAGAGTTAACTGCTGCTCTTGCTTTAGAATTGTTTGCCATGCTGCTGCCTGAGTACACCAGGCTGCTTCAGAGAATTAAATTGAGGACTTAAGCAGGCTTGGGGTTTTTTTTGCTCTTAAGCCCTTCCCCTCCAATTATCTTATTTGGCATTAGTTTATGAATTAGTTTATGAAAATTTTCAAAATTTTAGGTATAAATACTGAGTTCTGCCATATGGCATTGTCTGATTCAAGCAACTAGGCCTTTGCTCTTCAAAATGTTTTGGGGATGTGCTTGGAGAGATTAGAATAACTTGTCAAACAGCTTTCAGGTGTGCCTTGTATGTAAGGCGTGGAGGAAAAAATGTCCTGACAAAAGCAGAGACAGTTTTTGAAGTTCCTTTTATGTGAGCTTACAGGTCCACAGCAAGGAAAGGGTGGGGGATGCTGGTAAAGTTAATTTTTATTGAGTATAAGTTTAATATGGAAGCTTTAACTGTTTTAATGTTTGACTTGCATGCATCGTTGAGGTGTGATTCATTGCAAGCTGTGGTGCATATTTTCATCCTTTGGTCTTACAACAAAACAATATTTTCCTAAAGAGGAAAATTATTACTGAAGTAATAGCTTCAGTTGGCTTTTGTGAAAACAAAGCCATTGCTGACCACATCATGCTGTGTGTGTACCAAGCTATAGCTTTTTGTAGTGATCTTATGATGTCTGTGAAATAACACAAATAGAGATTCTCAAGTTGTGGGTGTATTTTGGCTGTTTCTTCCTTTAATTGAGGAAAACTAAGTTACTGTATTTTTGAAATCACTGAAATACTTGGAAAATGAAACACAGCAGCTTGGACCTTGGTGAGGGCTGTGTAGGGTTAAAAGGGAGTTTCTCCTGAAGTGGAAGGGACCCCTCTGTGCTCCCACACTGCTGCCAGCCCTGCCATTGCCTTTGCCTTTCTGTCTCTGGAGCCATGGGCAGCCTTTGCTGAGTGCTGGGATGGGGCAGGGCTGCTCAGCTGAGCTTTGGTCCTTCTTCCATTTTTTTTTTCTTTCTTCTTTTGAAGGGACATTACTTCTAGCTGGTCAGAAATCAGAAGTTCTTTAGCTCAAGGTGGAGTTTGTGTGTGCGTACCTCATGATGGGTTTGTAAGTAAACATACAGGTTTGCATTATTACAGATAATGCTTGTTCTTTATGTGGCCATCTTTTCTTCTGCATATCTCTGGGGTAGATGCAAGGAAGAACTATGAGTTCTTTAGCAGTGAGATGTAACTGATTTCCTTGTGACCCACCAGAAGAGCATGGGCAGGATTAAGCTCTGAAACCCCTTCCTCTGTTCCAGGGGCCTGTGCTGCCATTGCTGTGCTGTGTAATGAAGTGTTCCCATACTGCAGCTCCGGCAGCTCCCAGAGCAGGGAGAGAGCCACTGTGTGGCTTTGAGGGAAAAAGTAGCTGCCATTTCTGTATTTGTTGTTTTCTGAAGACTAAATCTCTTGCACACGTTGTTGTTTCTCAATAGAGCAACTGGCTGTTTCCTTCTGTGCTGTAGTGCAAGGAAACATCCTTCAGGTATGAACCTCAAACCTTGGAGAGAAGGTGAGCAAAGCCAGCTGACTGGCAGAGAACAGTGCTCTCAGTCTTGACTGAGAGGACAAAAATGGTAGAAGAGGACAGTCTGTCTCAGCTGGGAGACAGTGTGATTCTCTGGTTTGATTGGCCGTAGCCCTCCAGACTGAAAAGTAGTGTTCACATTGGCTCAGCTGGGAGCAGAAGGGTTTTGTAGAGAACTGAAAAGTGACTTTTTATATGTTCCTCAGCTGTGTTCACACAACTGCAGAAAGCATTTGCATGCCCTTCATTTTTTTTTCCACGTCGGTAAACTCCTGAGTTGCTCTCACCTCAGCATGTGCATGGTTAACTGCAGAGCGGCTGTTGTGCTTTGAGGGCAGACTGCCTCCTGTTTTCATTTCTACCTTGTCACCCATCTGTATCTTCTGCAATACAAGATTGTATTTTTTGCCCCTCATTTTACCAAGCGCTTTGACTTCTGCCTTTTCCAGTCAGTTTGAAGCCCCTGAAGAAGGGGGCTGGCTGTAGCTATGTGCTTTTGTACTCGGGTGTTGCCTTTCAGTGACACTTACTTCAAAAAAGGACGAGTGTACTACGAGGTGTTTCTAATTATAACTAAATAAAGCTTTTTCCTGAAAAGCTGAGGACAAGGCACGCAGCTGTCATGACTTGCTGCTCCTTGTTTGGAGCCGGAGGTGGGGGGAGTGTTGGCGTTGAGCTCTGCCCCGCTGTGAGCGGCGGTGTGGGCCGTAGCCTCCGGCACACCCGGCCGAGGGCACCGCTCGGGCCCCTGCGCCGCGCAGCCCGGCCGGGGAGCGGGGACCCGCAGTGGGCAGCTGTGAGCCTTGCTCCGTCCCCGGCATGGGCTGCCTGCGCCCCAGTTCCTGTCCCGTGTACACGTGTCACTCTGGCTGCAGCGGCTCTTCAGTGCTGGCTTCAGACTCCATCGTTCTTCCTTCCCTCAGGATTTCTGAAGGGTTGGCATCTGGGAGAGTCCCCTCCCTCTGCAAGGGACCCGCGTTCTGCAGTCAGCAGTTCTTTCCTGCAGTGGATAAGCTCCATGTATTCTCCTCCCTAGAAAACAATTTTTTCCGATATAACTTGCATTTGAAATGTCACTGACTTTTTTTTTTTCCCCCCTCCTTTCTAGACTGACTGCATTGCCATGGAAACCATTGTTGGAAGAGAAGACTTTTCTGCTGGTAACTCCAGAAACTGTGTGGTGCTTTTGGAAGCAAAGCTCAGCTCCAGCCGGCTACTTTCATTTCCACCAGCACGGACATAGACACACATCCTTTTAATTATTTTTTTTCATAGACATCAGCTCTCTACAGTTGAATTAATTTGAATTGAGATTTTTTCATAGCTGTGCTTTGGTGATGGAATTTGGTCTTTCATGTCATATCTATTTGGGAGGCAGTGTGAATGCTAATAGGAGATCCCTGTATGTCCCTTTCTTCTTACTGCCTCTCTCATTAATTTTTTTTTAAAAAATTATATTCTGAGAAGTCAAAGCTGGTTTCTGATTGTCTGTTTAACATGGGTTTTACTTCTCTGGTACATTAACAAGTGGTTAGCTTAAAACATGTATTGTTTAGAAATACTTTGGCAGTTCAAGATTTTTCCAGGTGACTGGGCAGAAGGAGGGAGGGAGAGGTGCACATTAGCTTGAGGGGTGAACCCGTGGGACTGGACGGGTCTGAGGAAAAGAGACCTCTTCTGCCTTTTTTTTTCTTTTTTTTTCTTTTTTTTTCTTTTTTTTTCTTTTTTTTTCTTTTTTTTTCTTTTTTTTTCTTTTTTTTTCTTTTTTTTTCTTTTTTTTTCTTTTTTTTTTTTTAAGGTTTTGCTTTTATGGTACAAGAGATTTCTTGAGCATAGGCTAGAGGCTTTTAAATTTGTCTGTCAGAGCTTAAACGGAAATTTTTTTTGCTCAGAATTTTGGTATGTACAAAGTAGGATTAATGGGCTGGTTGTCTTGTAGATTGTTTTTGTTCTTGTTTATAAATATGAATTGTGTAAAATGAGATTTTATTCATGGATTCGAATGGAGAACTGCGGAGTCGTATCCAATGTTTGTGACTTCTGCATTAGACTTGTCAGCTGTAGCTTTTTAAAGAGAAACCACCCTAATTGATCTTACTTCCAACCAAAGTCCCACTTTTAATTTGGGACTATTTTTGTTCTTTCTTTCTGGCATAATGGGGAAAAAAGGTAAAATGTTGGCTCATCAATTGTCTTTATCCCACTGACAGAAACGTGAACAATGACTATTTGACACTTTTAAAATAAGCCCTGATTTTTCTACAATTTAAGTACTTCACTCTTGTACTGAATTTTTTTTTTATTGAAATAAGTTTAGGTTTTTAACACTGCTATGAACTTAAAAGAGCATGACACTAGTCATTGGTACATGCAATGGATTATAAAAGGCACTGACAATTGCTAAAAGGTTTCAAAGTGGTACACAAATCCTCATGCTGTACTGCACCACACAGCTGGGAGTCCTCCACATGTATATTGTACAACGGATGTGCCAGGCTGCCTCACCTCCAACAGACAACCTTTAGGTTGCTGGTACAGTTTGTGTAACAAAGGAGACACTGTCAGCTTGGATTGTTCAGTGATGTGTACCCAGATCTATTTCTAAGTAGTATTGAAATGTACATGTCACTAAAATACGAGGTGATTGTTTTGGGGTTTTTTTAGGAAACACGGTACCAATCAGTTTATGCAGTGTCTAGTGACAGGAAAAACTGTTGCTACAGGGTTTAAAAGCACAGACCTGTTTTTGATTCTGGAAGAGAAGTTTCAGTTGGTACAATTACTTGCTGCTAAACACACAGGAATTTAAACCATGACCACTCTTACAGACCATGATACTGTCTTGCCATATAGCTGTTGGTTGGTCTCATAAATTAATAATGCAATACGTAGACAGCTTTTTATAAAGCTTTACATCTTTTCTAAGAAATCAAAATTTGAAAGAAGATAGTTCTAAATATTTAATGTGAAAGGAAAAGGTTGTTTTGAAGAAATTTGTTACATACTTATTTCATATTAGATCCCTGAGGCTGCCATTGTACAATATACAGCACTGATTTAATACATGCTGAATAAATAAGTAAATGGGTAACCTCAAGTATAGTGGTACAAATACTAATAGGTACGGCATAATAAATATGCAATCTTTTTGAATCTCTTAGTTTACAGCAACTAATTTATTCAGTATTGTGCTGGAAGAACATTTTCAGATGATGTAAAACATATCACTATATATACTACCTTCCAGCTACCCGTTTATGCTGCTGTATAGTACAAAAATACCAATGATAGAACAATGTTTGTCCTGTAAATTTAATTTGATATTGGACAGTTATTGTCTGTACAAACTAAAACATATATGGTTGAAACTGTTCATTATATTTGCTATTTCTGCTTCACAGATCTGTTTTAAAGTTGAGCTGATTGATCTGGCTTTGTCTTCCATTGTAAATATTGTTCTGTTGTTTTCTTTGTAAAACACATTGCGTTTGCGGTTTTGGGAGACTGGCTTGAAGCTCTGTATAGTGTTTATATTTATCTGACTTGGCTTTCCATAGAGCTACTTGCAGTAAATACGTGTTCATGTAGCTCTGTGTCTGGGTTTTATTTTTAAACAAACTCTTGGGTTTCTCCATCAAAGTGCATTTCCTCCTGCTGTAGCTGCTTCTCCTGAAAGTGGTTTTGTCACCCTGTGTCCCTGAAGATTTGGAGAAGATTTAGCACTGTTTCAGGGCTGTCTCTCCAGTTTTGTTTGCCTTTCCACTTAGTTTAGAAGGTAACATACAGAAAAAAGCCCAGAAGTTTTCTTTGCCGTGGGTTCATAGTGCCTGTAAACAATTAAGCTTTGGAATGAAAAAAATCAGTGCCCAATTCATTTTCTGCTTTAAATGTAGAAGACTGTGGCAATTTTTTATTGATAACTTTGTCCATGACTGGATAAGGAAGTCTCATGATAAAAAAGTACTAGTTCTGGAAGAAATTTTTAGCAGTGTATTATCAAATAGGGGCCTGACTTCAGGGTGAGAGAGAACAATGGTGTTTTGCTGTTGTATCTTTTGCAGTGACACTTTGGTTTTAAAGTGTCACTGTAAAAGAGATGTTAAATAGGTCTCAGTATGTGAAACCCAAACACAAATAGATAATCTCATCATTTCAAGTAATGCACCCACCTGCAAAAACAACTGAACTCAGAAACTACCAACAAAAGGTAGTGTCTTTTCAGCCTCCTTGCTGACGTGAAGGATATAGCAGTAATTTTCTACAGAAAGAGGCTTTTATCCACAGATGAGAATGTATATGATCTCCATGAATGTGGGTGATTACTGTGAAGTATGTTGGATGAGACCTTTCTTTAAAATGACCTGAATTAATTCTTACCCTGTTACTCAGAACAGTACATTGAAACGACTCCCTGGAAGGTCAGATTTACTGTAAGAATAGGGTTTTCCTCAAATAAACCAGCCCCTTCCTTAGGGCCCCTTTGCATAGTGTGTAGCCTTTATTGGGAGGGAAAAGAGAACAGGGCTGCTGAGCCACAGCAGAAGGAGCCCTACCAGCAGTACAAACAAACAGTGACAATTATCCAAACTCTGTCCAGACTGTTGTGCGTGTCATGGTAAGTGCTTCAAAATACCTTTGACTGATCGGATCTGAAATGGGCCAACTGCTGGAGGGTTGTAGGGTTTTTAATGTAGGGGGACACAATTTTACACGGATTTTTCAAGCCCCTTTGGGGGACAGAGCTCTCTTGCATCTGAAGGATGGTGAAATCCCTCAGTTAAAGCCAGAAGGAAAGTTAGTCTCCCTGACTGAATCCGAAGAGAGTTCAAAAGTCTTTGGAAATGCACTGACCGGTTCTCATTGCCTGTGCTTCTCCCTGAGCTCTGTGGTACTGGAAATAACCAAATACTGGGGAGGGAGAGGTCCACAGCAGGGAAGAAGGACCTTGTTAGAGGTACCAGGTATCAATACACTTTGTATTGCCTTTTTTTTTAATCCCTGCATCCTCTTTTGGCTGTAGCAATAGTGTGCCCTCAACTAGAGAGAGAAGTTTCTCCCCTCCTTTGTCCATGCAGAGCTGTGGCACAGCACGTCTTACGGACAGTAGGAGCTCTGAGCTTGCTGTGCATGTCTGGAAGGTAGAAACCTCTCCCCCTCATCCCCTTTTTGGTAAACACACCAAGTCTGTTTCTTTGCTTTCCTTCTGAGTTAATTTACAACTTTTTAAAGCAGCATTATGGTTACAGCCTGACTGAGCGTGAGGCAACAGCTCAGCAGGCACCGAAGCTCCTGTTGGCAGAGCAGCCTTGGCCCCCATCCCGTGCTACACCCAGGGGCAGAGAGCCCGTTGTAGGGACAGCAGGTGTCTGGTACTGGCCAGTTACTGCCACTTCAGCCGAGGCTGTCCTCAGGCAGTGCTCACCTGGCTGCTGTGAAGGGGTAGAGTTAATAATCTTTCTTTCCAAAGCCTGGAGTTCTAGATACTTACCCTACATTTGAAATGTAGAACACTCACTGCTCCCCTGAGCTAATCACTGCCCCCATCTTCCCATTAGCAAGTGTCCTGCTTTTTGTCACTAGACTAACCTGGAAAGGCTAAATTATTCCAGTCTCTTGTGCAGTTTTCAGCTTGTGCTTCTAGTGGAAGTAGCCATGGCAGAAGAAGTATTGTGTGCCCAGCAGCGCTGAGTTATCTGAAGCATAACTTTTCTGAGAAGGACCTGTTAAAAACACATGCTGCTCCCAGCAGCACAGTCCTGAATCTTGCACAACAGCCCTCCGTCAGGTGTGTCCCGAGGATGTCACAGCAGCACAGTTCAGGCAGCAAACTGACTACAAAAATACTGCAGCTTGGGTATCAAAGTATTTAGAAAATAATTGCAGAACATCAGATTTTAGAACTTGAGCGTTTGTGCTTGCAAAATCAGTATGTTGTCTTTTTCAAGTTCCAGAACTACTTTTTAAAATAGATCCTTCCTGCACCCTCTGTTGGAAATGGTCACTAGAGAGGAATTGACTTTTACAGCAGAGGAGAAAATGCTGCAGACTTCACAGAGCTTCTGCAGGATGACATTTTTGTGACATCTAGTTCAGGGTACAGAAGTGCCGCTGCACTGCCCTGTGTGCCCATTCCAGTTAGAGGTTGTCCTTGGACTGCAAAAGTGTTTTAAGAAGTTTAAATCCCACCTTAGAAGTGAATATCTCATTGAAGGAAGCTTCTTTCTCTTTCTAATAGGATTTCTAGAAGGAAGAAAGATACTGAAAAGTCTGCCTTAAGCACAACCTTTTTTTTTTTAACACTTGAACAGTGTAAATCCAGCCTAGGCAGAAGATTGCTAAATCCTGGTTTTAGGATTCACACTAGTCTTCCTTTAGAAAAGTTGCACTTTTTCACTCATCATTCTGGTTTCAACTGACGGTGCCCCACCTGCAGCAGCTTACAAGAATTGGGCCTGGGTAGTGGGCAAGGAAGGGTGAGGACACCCCTCCTGGTGAGCTTTCCTGCAGCCCTCCCTGCTCCCGGCAGGGCCAGACCTGGTGGTGCTGCTGTCACAGCTCCTGCCAAAGCCACACGGTGCCCTCGAGTGGCTACAGCGTGTCCCCAACAGCTCAGACCTGCCAGGTGCCTGCTGAGATTAACTAAAATAGCCCAACTCTATGTGCTTAGTTATGAGAAGAAAAGCTTTTGGATAAACATACCAGACATCAGGAGAAGAGCCTTAACTGGAGCTGAAGTGGTGTGCAGAGCTGGATCGTGTTTAGGGGTTGTTGAAAACTGTTGTAAGGCTCCAGTGTTCAAAGCAGTGTTTTCCTTTTTTAATAATAAAGCTGCAAACACAAACTTTTACCTGTAGTTTAATGTTTATATAGTGATGGATAGCACCTAGAGGCCCCAACCAACATTTGAGCCCCCTCAATGTCTCTGCCCCAAGGAGCTTACAGTCTAAGCAACAAGAAGCAGGAGAGAATAATAACCGTGTTTTCTTTTATAGATCAGTAACTCCGATCCAACACAGGTCAAGTGATTTACCTGCTCTAAGGCATAGAATTATGGTGGTGGGAATTAACCCAACATCTCTTGAATCGCTGCTGCAGATCTCAAGTTAAAAGATGTTCCTTCCTCTCCAGACCACTTTTCTCTAGTAAAATTCCTTTGGAATTCTGAGCCTGAAGCTGATTAAGGTTCAGGATTCATGTCCAGGTCAGGGCCAGAGCTGCTGGACAGAACAGAATGGAGCTGTCACAAGCACAGCTGCTTTCCACTTTAGTTTTCTGTGGTCATCTCACAGCTTTGGGCCCTGAAGCTGCCACAAGACCAGCAGGTCTGGGTGCTCTCTGGAATGGGCCTGGAATGGGATCTCCTGTCTTGGTTTTACATGCTGCAAGAGAAGCCCATATCTTACAAAGAAGCACCAGTTATGCACTGCTGTAACAAACATGGTCCACTCTATCCCATGTCCCCACGTCTGAACACTTTGTGTTGGTAAACACAAGATGGGGTCTTCGTAGGGAAGGCTGGGAGAGCCCTTTCCTTTGAGAGCTCCTTGGCCTTGGCATCCATTCTTCTGCTTTTTTGGGGCTAGGGATTGGCTGCTACGTTCATTTTAGACTTCTGCGGAGCCAGCAAGATAAGGGCTTGTGTTTACATGAAGAGACTTACTATTTTATTTCTGCTTTGGTAACAAGTTCCTGACTTGGAGGTAGCAGCAGGTTCAGTTTATTACTATATGCATCAGCAAACCAAACTAAACTGAGCTGAAAGATGCACGTTGCTGAATTGCCCACTCTCTACCAACGTATATAACTGCAGCTAATGGGGAAAAGACAAAGCTATTAATATTTTGCACTTTAAACTAAAGAACTTCAGTTTCATACTTAGTTGAAAGCTTTTGAAATCAGCACCAATCTCATTGTATATCTCTGCCACCTGCTTAGTCACCAGTCCTATGTCTTTTGTCAAATGTGCATAAAACACGGAGATGTTGGATGCTCCGTGTTTACAGGGATAACTGGAAGGTAAGAACGAACAGCCATTAGCAGATAAATTACTTAACAGTATTCAATAAACAAATACACATCACCTGTATAGAGCAGTGCGTTAATTCACAAGTTAGGTTGTATTGATAGTCAAGGTGGCAATATACAACGAAAATATTAAAGTATTGTCACTTGACAGAGTCCTGCATTGTCAGGGAGCTGTTTATACATGAGGGTAAATGAAACGCTCTGACCATAGAAGCTGAACAGTCATGCATACAAAAGTGATCACTTTTCAGCTATTGCACAAGTAGTGACACTCTTTAGACATACACAGGAGGATTCTTACAAACTGACATCAGAAAGACTGCATGCACCATCTTTCAAGGCCTTACGTGAACTATACATACACAAGAGTTGCTGTATACTGTGAATACATTGTGGATGTGTATAAATTCACATAAGATTAAAAGATTAATTTGTAAATAGGAAGGTTTCCACCAGCTTATGCTTTATTTTATTCAGAAGGTTTCTTAGTGTGTATACTATTTTGGATAAAACATATGACACCACTTCAGAGTTGAAGTTTCACGTAAGCATCATCCTAAATGCTTTGGTAACTGGATATTCCCAAAGGACAGGTTTAGTTAAACCAAACTGATTACTAAAATGTGAATGTGACTTGTATTCTTAAAAGAAGGATATAGAATATGGCTAATAATTTCACATATTTTCACAAGATAAAAAACCCCTTTTCAAGTGGATTGGGATTTCTAAGCACAAATAAAACCACTTATAGCATGGTGTACAACATTTAAAACCCTGATCAAAATGACTTCAGAATAATTGTGCATTCCCCAAATATATCAGGTAGGCAACTGAGGAATGAAATGAAAAATAAAATGAATAAGTTGTCATTAAAGGGGTAAATTCTCTCTGTACCACAAGTTTCATAATAAAATACTGTCTTATCTTTTAATTTTAGACATAAGGATTTTTATATCAGTCTGGTTTGTTTCTAAATGACTGAAAGTTTAGATAAAAAAGGTGTTTACATAATATACACATTTCATTACTTACAAAGAGAAATAAGCTTAAAATTTAATATTAAAAACCTGGGATACAGTAGGGTTAGTAGCACCATGAAAAATGTTTTTCAAAACTGCAGTCTTGTTATTTTAAACATACTCAGTGCGTCGTGTTCTTCTCTATTCTCTTGGTTGATCAAAAAGGTGCCATTTTGGTACAGGGAGAGAAATGAAAATCTTTCATCTTCTGATCCTTTGTGAACCTTGAGTGTTCTTTTCTGTTTCCAAGAGGTCAATTCTTTCATCTTAGTTCTGTTGTCAAATATGTACTGAACAACCCTTAGCTTGGCACATGAGTGAGGTACACTTGAATTTGCACGGTTAAAACAGTTTGGATTTGTTTTTTCTTTTCTTTCTGCACAGTAGCACCATTGTTGCAGCTGGAAGACAGTGCATCTTAGGAATTTTCAACTGTTTTATAAAACATTCTCCAAGACGTTACGTCTTCTTCATGCAAACTTGACAACGACTAATACGCGTCCTCAAGTCTCCAGCTTTCAGTGTCTCTGACTGAGGTTTGCTGGTTGACAGACACAAAGGAAAGGTTGGATTAGCTTCTTCTGTGTTTACAGTTCCTTTCAGCTTCTACTTAATTCAGTTTCATATAACACTGAAGTATGCCAGCAGGGAATGAATCCTGAATTTGAGAGTTTTTCTTAAGAGTGATAGTTCTGTCTGTCCCCAGCACCAGGTGACAGATGTTCAGTCATGTCAGGGTCCCCTAGGTATGCTAAGTACCTGCTTCAGGCTGGCAGGTGATGGAGCACAAACACAACCTGAGGGGATGGTGAACTTTGTGCATTTGAGGCTATTTCTGGGGTCTGTTTCTGGCCTTTGGGTAGCTTAGTTGAAGAGTGCTTTAACAACACAAAAAGTACAGCTACATTCAGAGCTGTATTAAAGTGGTAGCTTTACCAAATAATTGATTTTTATTTTGAAAGGGTAACAAGATGGGAGATTAATATAATCAGTGTAATATGTGTGTACACAAATAAGTCAAATGCTTAAAAGTTTCTTTAAAAAAATAGAATAAAGAAGGAAGTTGTTTTTATGGGAGGGAGAAAATAGTAGAGACAAATCTCAAGGGTGCTAATTTAAGTTACTAATAGGAAGTTTTCACTGCTGAATTACCAATCATCAGCTAGCCAGAAAACTGAAGAGTGGTAAGTTATCACATCAAGTACCCTGATTGTAGGTGTTAGACAAAACCAGCTTAGGGCCCACTGCTGCTCAGAGCATAGTGCCAGCCATGTGCCACAAAGCTACACTTTTCAATTAGGTGGCAGTGGGAATATTAAGAGTTTTTTATCAGCACACAAACAGGGCAGTAGCTATTTATTCTATGAAAGGAGATGATTTTTCAAAGAAGAAATGATTTTGCTACTCGAAAGAGAAAAAGTTGGAGGAGCCAAGAGACTCCAGCTGAAATGCTGACTGCAGAGAAGCTGAGGACAGAATGGCCACTGGCTTCCTTGCAGCCAAAATGTTTCCTTCTGCAAAGTGTGGAAAAAAATTCTGGCCATAAAGGGTAGGAAACCTTCTTCATACAAGATTTTAGAAACAAGTTATATGAACTTCTGCCTTAAAAGGTTTAAGTAGAGTTGATCTTGCCCTTCACTCCTATCCCTTGTATATCTGTGAACTACCTTTCCACATATTTGAGTTTGAAAGGTTTGGCAAGAAAAAAAACCAAAATAGTTCTTTTGGGCTCTGAATATAGTAAACACAATAGGACTACTTTCAGAGGAGGTACTACAACAAAATGTGAATAAGAATTGACACAGAAAGAATCTGACTCCTTGCAATACAGAATGTGCCCTAGCAAGTTTTTACATAATATTAAAGGCTTACCAAAGAAACACTTGAAAAACTGGTTGTGAGGGGGAAAACAAGCTAAATTATTTCCCTATACCCCTGTAAACAAATCTCTTTTGATCTTTGGAATAAATTCAGTTTCCAAAGCATTCATTGTGGAATAAAGCAATAGACAAGAAACAGGTTTTCTTACCTGAACATTTCTGACACCTCTACAGTTGCCAGCCAGAAACTGTATGAATTGGCATAATAATTACAGGTGCCCCGACCATGGCATTCAATGAACGGTGCTGAGCGGAATTCTTCCAAACAGGATCCAGGCGATGCCAAGGCCTGTCCAGAGCCTTCTGCTCCAGCACTCGTGTGCTAGTGGAGGAAAGAAGGACAAACAAGGATCTTAGGTGTCAAAAATTGAATAGCACAGCAGTCAACTACTGAAGAGTCACTGTTCATTCTTGGCAGAGATAATGTGGTGTCAGACGCCTCCGGAAATGTCAGTGACACTGGGATCTGTGTACTGGAAAATCCCTGTCAATCTTGGCTACCTTGGTAAGGGATTGAAGGTAAAAGCTTCAAATGACAACCCCTGCAGTTCTTATCAGTGTCCTAGAGCAGCTGAGGACACAGGTGGGCAGTAGCTACTTCTGGAGTAGGAGGCAGTTCTTACCATCATGAAAGAGTAACCAATCCAGAGGGAGTCCCAGCCTGGAGGACACGAAGGGATCTGAATGGTCTGACTGTGCACAGCTATCACCATAGCAGGAGCTTCACACACAACACATCTGGACACAGGGGAAGTACCGGAGAAACACGTGACGTTAAAATATAATAGCAGTATCTTTTATTAAGAATTCTTACACTGAGAAAGGGAGCAAAACTTGCCTGTAAGAGGCTCTCCTATTAATCTAGACTTCTACTTCTCACATATTTTGTAACTGCAATAAGAGGATTTTGGAGCTCAAAATCTCTCTGTGTTTTCACTACACTGGGTAAAATACTGAAGCAGTTCCTGAAACAAAAACTGGAAGCTCAAAGTCCCCAAGTGAGTGCCTTAATCCTATAGCCATGGCTCCCATGTTCTTTTCCTGTCCATGGTGATCTCGCACTGCTGACTACAGAGATTGCTTGGTTGAGGACAGCTCGTACAGCCTTTCAGCCTCTTGTTAACACTGCTGCAGGGAGATGAACCTCTGAAGAAAATGAATGCTTTAAAACAAGCTATTTTTCTAGTCTCTCCCAGAATAAAACATGACAGATTCATCTCTTAATACCCAACCTGCATGTTGGAAACACATGGGTAAGCTGTACTATTTATCCAGGTATTAAAAGAGACCTGGTGGCCTGCTTTGCCTCACCGGCTAATGAACGGCTGGATGCTTTGCCCAGTCAGTGGTTCCATGCTCATTGGCATAGGCTCCGGCGTTGACAGCCAGTAGGAATAGTCATTCCTTGATGCAAAGTTACAAACATTGTTGATGTTGCAGAACATGAAGGGCATGGTGCTGAAACGTCTAAGACAGCTCCCAGCAGTACCTACAGAGTAAGACATACAAGACAGCAAAGTTTTCACTTCATTGCTTTTTATAGCAATTCTTTGAGAACAGTACTTGTGGATCCTTCCTCTCCTCCTGTGAGTGCACAGCAAGTGCTATCAGATTGTCACATGGGGGAAAAACTTCACTTCTTCATTTTGGTTTACATTCTTTCATCCTGAATTACAATGTGCATCCTGTGGAGACAGCAGACCTTAGGATGCAGTCCCCATCCTCATCTAAGAAAACTCCAAGACTGTTGTGTCTTCAGAGAGCCCGAGCATTCGAAGAAGCAGCTACAACATGTTTCCTCTTAAAGACAGAGCACACAGACTATCTCACCCAAATCCTGGCCATGTGCTCTCTCATTTCCTTGCACATATAGAAGAGAGAATCCATCATATATTCTTGATGTTCCCTGTGGACATAGGGGTGTATCCCTGGTCTGACTGTGCCGAGTTATAAGGAATCCGTGAGCAACAGAAGCTGTTCCAGGAGGTCCAGGTGGGCCTTGTAAGCCATCAGGACCAGGAGGTCCTTGTATTCCTCGTGAACCTGTTCACACAAGAAACACAACACACATTACTGATTAACACCACTGCTTGCTCTTTTAGGACCAGCATAGCTCACAAAAGGTTGTTGGTCTCATGATTGAGTGCTTGTGAGTTAGGGCACCTGGTACTGGCTAACACTGCCTTCTTGAATTATTTTTTTTCATTTAAGGTTGGTTGAATCAGGGAGATTGTCATAGGTGGTTGTAACAGTGGAACTTCTCTGTGTTGTAGGGGTATTGTGAAGTTAATACTCTTAGGGCTGTCAGGCACTGTAATAACTGCAGAGGACATGGCAGCCACTGGAATGACTTCAATCAGCTTCCCACTTCCAAAACATATCTGCGTGTGCAGCTTAAGATAGTGTTGAAATATCTTGCTCAAGATCACAAAATAAATGGCAGAGCCAGAAACAGGGACAAGTCTCACTCCAGGGCATGCTGTGGTAACACCTGAGCCAAAGCCCATCAAAATGAATAGAAAAGCTGTGCCAGTTTTGGAACAGGTTACTAGAAGTGGAAATAAGCTAGAACAGCCTTGACTATGAGCAGAAATGAGTCAATGACTGAGAAATGTATCAGAAAATGCTGTTCTTGAACAGCAATATCAGGAAATATAACTACAAATATTTAGACTGTGTTATTCTGCAGTCATTACTTATATTTTTTCACTAAAATAACCCTAACATTTCATAGAGCTGCCCAGAGAAAAAGGAAAAAGAGGTGTTACGGATTTTTGTATTCTTTTGACCTGTTTAAATTCTAATACATTTTCTCACAAGTTGCAATAGAGAGCTACTTAATATCTATCACCTTTAGAAAATTGTCCCAGTGCCTAGTCTGATTTCTCAAATCCTAGTTCAGTGGTTCTAAGCAATAGCTACATGGTAGCCCAGTCTCTGCCTTTGGTGAAATTCTTTTATGAAGTCTGTTTTTCCCCATTCATAATTTCCATGCAAAATAAGAATTATTTTACTAATCTCTCTCAAGTTTCTTACAATCTTCATTATCTCCTCTGCATCATCTATGCTGCAAAGAGGATGCCATTAAGCTTGAGATAAAGCACTTGACAATGTTTATCAACAATGACCAGCAATGTGTTGGTGCTGAGAATATTCCAAATCAAAGTATGTTCAGCTGCTTGTAATATTTTTGTATTAAGAAAATCCTAAAATTATGATTTTATCATTATTCCCATGAAGCAAAGATCTTACTTCCCAGTATTAGCCTCCATTCAGAAATGGGAGTCTCTTTTTCCATGGAGTCCTTATAGGATAAACACCATACCTGGTTGACCTGGCAGACCTCTCTCTCCTTTACGTCCTGCTGGACCATCAAAACCAGGAAGTCCATCCCGCCCTGGGTCACCAGGGAGACCGATTGGACCTAGAACACACAAAAGCATAACTGAAATAAAAGCTCTTGAAATCTCACTACAGAAATCTTTAAGCTGTCAGTGACTCATCTGTTGCTTCTTTCTGGTATGAGACAAGAACAGCCCACCAAACCAGACGTGTATGGTAGAATCCAGTGTTATCTGTTATCCATTAACCCGGCATTTATCTATTAACTTGCATTTCTCTCTTGCCTCTTGCTGAGTTGAGTAACTCATCTCTGCAGCCTGTGCCACGTCACTGGCACTGCCACCTGCACTCAGATACACTTCTGGTCATTTCCTCTGCAGCCACCTTGGAGCGTACCTGGCAATCCCTGTGGCCCGGGCAATCCAGGTGGCCCCTTGGACCCAGGCTGTCCTGGAGGACCCGGGGGACCAGGATCACCTTTGACAACAATGCTTCGTCCAATGGTACCTGGTAAACCTGGTGGACCTGAGAGAAAGATGATTAGCATTAGACAAACCAAGGTGGAAGACAGCATTAGAAACAGTTTCTTTATTTCAAAATCAGAGCTCCACCATCACAAAAAAGAATAAGTGAATACATAGGGCAAAAAAGTGCTCTTGGTGACCCACTCTAAGGACCCCTCTCACAGGAGTTAATCCATGTAGACTGGATACAGAGTATAAAATATATTAGAATTACTTGTAGGGGTTAAAAAGTACAGCTTGGAATTGTGTTGAAGATCTTGCTCACTTTACTTTGACTGCGGGCTGAGACCAACTCAGTCCTACATCTGTGTAACAAATTCTACAGACAGGGAGCAAAAGTGACAGTGTCACTACCCAGGACTCCTACCTGGTGGGCCTGGCAGTCCCTGGCTGCCCATGAGGCCAGCGGGTCCTGCAGGTCCAGTGGGACCCTTCATACCTGAAACATCAAATTCACACAGTTACGCAGTGAAAGAACATGCTGTTTTACAAACTCTGCTGCAGGAATGGCCTAAACAGGCTGTTACTGTGTCTGGAGGTTTTCCCTTGAAATGCTGGTTAAATACCTGGGAATACCCTGTGAAATACCTGGGAATCCTGGAACGCCTGGAACCCCAGGGTCACCCTTCATTCCATTCAGACCCGGCCGACCAGGATCCCCCTGAAGAGAAGAGCCTCACGTTATTCCCTCATGTCAGCAGTTCCAGAGAACCAGAACAGAACAGGTGGCTGGGGACAACCAAGCCCACTGGGGGCTGTGGAAGGCTGAGGCCACAGGGGGCTGTCAGTGAGAGTGGGAACACGAGGCTGCACTGACAGCTCCAGCTCCCATGGGAATATAGCAGGGACACCCTGCCCAGATACTGGGGGATAACTAAGGAAGAGACAGGGTGTTAGCTACCACATTTTGGCTTTTATTTTATTATGTTAAACTGCATGTTCCACCCAAACAGATTCCATTTCTATTGGCTTTAAAAATTAACTAGCTGAAAACTCCATTTCTTGTCCTACCTGGCGTCCGGGTGGTCCTTGATCTCCCTTTGGACCAGTCAGGCCAGGTGGACCAGGTGGACCTGGGTTCCCTTTTTCCCCTTTAAGTCCTCCACTGCCTGGTGGCCCTCGTGGACCTTCTGGGCCTGGTGGACCTTAACATTGCAGAACAAATATGCACATATCAGTATATATCAATCATTCTCCCCAAGTTTGTCCCTTCAGTGTTAAAAAAAGAGCAAGTGAAAAAAAACCAAAAAAGAAAGATATTTTGGCTTAATTTCCCAGCTCTATTTTAATGCTAAATTCAGAGTAAACTAAAAGGAAAACAAATAGAGGAATTATTTGTACTACCCAAGTCAGGAAGCAAGGCTCCTTATCTAGCTGATGAAGCAGGTCTTTCCAGAAGGCAGAGCAGCTCACCTGCATTAGCAGCTCACTGGTGACCAGACCAGTGCCTTTACCAGGAGCCAAGAAACCCAAAATTAGATGGTACAAATATCCCCTCTGCTGACCTGCATTACATTCAATACACCTTAAGTGCTTCTTAACAGGCTGAATTCCTTTTGTGAGCTAGTCTCAATCCTGTAAAATACTGCTGCTTTTTGTCAGAATTTGACATACTTATTAAGGAGCACACGTGTACTGTCTCCTGACTGCTGGGCAGGTGGAAGCTCATCATTCTGCCTTGCCTACATAACAACCTGATTTGCAGAACCTTCCTTATGCTGAATGACTCTCCCTGCAACTGACTTTTTTATCTTTAGTAGAATTACACTGTGTAAATCTAACAGAAAAACTGGGCTGGTCTTTAAATATTTTGCCTTTACTACAGCCACATTAATCCAAAACAAAGCAGTAGCTATAAAAGAAACTTTGATATCTGGAGAACTGAAAGATGAGACCTCCACCTTTGTCCCACCATCTAAATGGAAGGTAACCAGCATTAATTTGTGGCAAAATAAACCATAAGCAAGTGCAGCAACAGCTACTAACATTTTACAAGTTAAATATCATAACTGGATTAACAAAATTATTTCTTTGCAGGACAGTGCTATGACATGCTCTTCTGTAGTAAAAATCTAACAACATTCATCAGTGTGCTGGATTTTCAGTTCTCCTGCAGCTTTGAATAATTTAACATCTCCTTTGACATCCTCATAGTCTATACTCAATGGATAAATTTGATGACTTTTATTTCTGCATGCAAATTTGAGTATAGAATTCCTTCCCTTTTTAAATCAACAGCAATTTTGTACCAGATTTCACACATACCCTGTAGCAGTTTCAGCTACAGAAAACATCCCATCACGCGAGGATTTTTTGTATTAATTTTGCTCTTTTATACTGGTCTAGTACAGTACATATGCAAAATAATACCAGGTTATCAGCTGGGGCATGCTAATCAAACACATATGATCTGCAGGGTAATCACAGCCCTTAAAAAGACAATCACAGAATTACAGGAAAACATCTGTTTCTCTTACATCAAGTGCAACGCAGTAAAACAAATTGCCCGAGTTAAGAGTCTAACCTGGAGGACCTGGAAGGATCAGAGTTCACCAAAGCCCAATGATCGATGTTAGAAGGGTCAGACATCACACAGTACAAAACAAGATTACTAGTTAGAAATAGTACAGATGACAGCAAATACACTACACAACAACCTATTTCACCAGCATATTTTGTATTTACAGTATAATCCACATGCATGCATAAAACCACACATGAATACACAAACATAGGTATTTTCAGATACAAGTTATTCTGGTGACTAGGCTCTACTGAAACTAATTTGACACTTCATTTAACAGCAAACTTAAAGCTTCACTAGAGAATGTGTTATTGCTTTAACATTACAGCTAAGGCCTATAACTGGTTAGTCCTGCTCACAACAGGGTTTGGACTATGTAACCATTTCACTGACATTATTCAGCCTCACAGGGCCTGGAGCTTGGCAAATAAGTAAATTGTAAATTACAGCTTGTGCAAAATTCTGCTTTGGGTAAGGGGGAAATGTGACTAAGAGAAGGACTTATCACCACTGATCAGGTATGAGCCTCAACTATCTGTGAATACAATTCCAGGACTGAAAAGCAGGCTTACACCCTCTTTAAAACTGTAAGGATTGACATGGATCAACAGGGCTGCAAATGCTGTAAGCAAAAATACAGCAGAACCTGCAAATTTAGCATTTATTATCTTTACTGTTGGCATTATTTTGTCTTGAGAAAAATATTCCAAGATGCTAATTTACCTACTTAAGGTTATGTGGAGAATGGCATATGGTAACATCTTAGAAAAATAATTTAAATGTCTTCTTTCAAAAGATAAACTGGTTGTCCCTACCATGCTCCTAAGTTAATATATATTTTAGCTCCTGTGCCACTTGCATATTTCATGTCAGTGAAATGATTTAAATATATCAAAATATCACCATGCAATTTGCAGCTAAAAACTACAATAAATACACATCAGGTTTACCTCATAGCACTGTTTCTTACATATTTGGTAAATTATTTTAAATACTAACTGTAATACAGTTGTTAAAAATAATGACATGGACATTTCATTGTTACTGTTAAGGACTTATAAACTACATTTCACTGATAGATAAGTTTTGCTATGATTTATAAATCAGTCCTACATGTGTTCATCTCTGAATTCTAGCTGATCACAGTCAGGGTGGAACAAAATGTGATGCAATGGCTCAGTTCCTCTCAGCAGCCCATGATGGCAGCTCTCTTTGGAAGTGTGGTTACTACTTGGGTGACCACAGTTAAATTAAAAGGTAAAGCCACATTCCCTTTTTTTCATGGGTGCATAAAGATAGGATTCAAACATCAGGGGCTACCACACTTGCTATCTCATGGTACTTATACAGTAGGCTGAAAACAAAAATGTATTCCTTTATTGAATTTTCATGACAGTTCTTTGCTTCCTGAAAGTCATCATAGCAAAACCTAAAGACATCATTATTACTAAATAGATATACCAAGTCATTTTCAGTATAGACACAGATGTTAAAATCTTCCCAAGTGCAAGTTTGTGCTCCATGCTGATACACTAAACTTACAATAAACTTCTGGAAACAACTATGTTCTCTCCAATTCTGTCCCACTGGCCTAGTGCCAGGGAGGGGAGGGCTGTGAGCTTTATTTTCATTAAATACTTGTGAAAGGAAGAACTTTCCTCACTTCCTCTAAACGAGCTGGTGAAGCAAAACAGTGGAAATGAGGATTTCTCTGCACTGAAAACTTAAAAGGCTCTAAGGTGGGAATCTAAAGCCTCACTGTTAGTCTATATAAATTTTCCTGCAGATACTGTTGGTATAAAAGAAGCATCCAATTTATTTAAGTCACTTGAGAGTGTCCAAAATGAACAGTAGCAGGTGCTACAAAAATGAGTACTGTCACTTGCCCAAGCTGCAACACACAATTATACAGCAAGGCACGGGGGGACAGTGCAATGTGCTTTCTACAAAAAAGCTGAAAACCAGAATGTATTGTTTCCAGCTGCACTGAGGAAAAAAAAATGCTAGAACAAGTTTCACAGCTGGGGACACTTTATAAAAGCCTTGCAAATCTAGACCCACAGTCTTCCACCATGGGCAGAGCAACAGTGTCCTTCCAGTGTCAGTCCCAAAAGAACATGGAGGAGGTGGCTGAAAGCCAACTCTGAGCATTTCTTTCCCAAACCGTTTTCCACAAATTAAAAGGTGTGTCTGAAAAATGACTCTGCATATCTACATTTAGACACTACTAAAGTAATACATTCATTTTCATGCAAAGTTATTATTTTGGAGTTACGGGGCTAACCTGAGGGACCTGGGAGTAGGGGGTCAGAATTCACCAAGGTCATCATTAGAACAAGGGGAAAAACATCAAAATTGTTAGAAATGTCACCAAACTAACATATTCAACTAAACCTTTCTTTTAGATTTAGCTCAATATTCCTTTACATACAGTATGCAAAACACCAAACTATTATTATTCATAGCAATGAAAATAGACATGTGGAGTAACAGCAATGTTCTGTTGCCCTGGAAATTGGCTTAATTTTATAATGAATTAATAAATCCATCCCAACACCACCTATCAATGTTTATTTTAGGGGTAACTCAACTGGAGTCAGAGAGCTACATCATGTTTGACTTCATCTCTTTTACTAATCTTAGAATTTTACCCAGAAGTCAACAACAAACAATCAGCTTCTGGTTTTCTTTCTGTCCCTAGAAGGGGTAATTTGACAGCCACACAGCTGCTTTTATGTGTAACTGCCTTATGCTGAAATGTTACAAAATCAGCGTTCTAACAATCGACTCTGTTATCATTGGAAACAAAAGGCTGGAGTGCTGATTGTACTAGAACTGCAATAATAGTTTGGTTTATCCACATTAGTTCACACAAAACTGAGCAAAACAAATGCTTCACTTTATACATTGCATGCAACAAAAATGGAAATAAGAGAAAGAAAGACAAAGACAAAGAGAGAACATGGCTGAGCAGAACCTCACTGGTTGTTTCCCCTGCTCATAAACCTGCACAAAATGATCCCACCATTGCTCCACCTCCTCAGCTGATCAGAATCAGTAAACACTTTACACAGGGAAGCGTGAACAGGATGAGCAGCTCCATAAAATCCCAATGCTACAGCAGAGCAGAGAATCTCAGTTGGTACTTTTATT
Source organism: Dryoscopus gambensis (assembly GCA_013389985.1). NCBI lineage: Eukaryota > Metazoa > Chordata > Aves > Passeriformes > Malaconotidae > Dryoscopus > Dryoscopus gambensis. The sequence continues at coordinate 41,101 of WEIT01039447.1, read as the reverse complement.
ATACCTCAGAGGTTGCTTAGCCTGGTTTACTTTTAAAGATCTCTTCAGAGTTTGGAGATATCCTCTGTATAAGAATGTTTTAAAAATAAAACCCTATGCTGTTAAGGACCAACCACTGTCCTGTCAAAATTTTAACTGCTGTACTACTCTATATACAGAAAAATTACAGAAAGTCAAAAGCAAACTGGGGCTACAAATGTACTACAGGGATGCTCCATTGGCTGGGCAGAGCCCCTGCAGGGAGTCAGTTCCCCCGGCAAAAAGGGGGAAGGCATGCACTCCTCATTCCACTAACCAAATAGGAAACCAGGAAGACCTTGTGACTGGCTGGGGATTATTAACCCATGGGGTTGTTGTTCCACTCCAGTCACACACTAAGCAGATTTAGGATAAAACACAATTCAAATATTTTTACTAGGACTAAAAGTAAACCTCATTATACTGGCAAACAGCACCCCATTTTTAAGGTGTTATACACTAAAAACAAATGTTTATAATGACTCATTTTTTAAACGCACAGTTAGGGTAGATGAGTTCATAGCCTATTCTGCAAGAGAAAAAACTCGTATTGCCATTAATAACAACAACATATGATTCAACTTCAGCTCTAGGGAAAATATTTTGATAAAATTCCATTCAAAAGACCATTTTCCCAAGTGACTGCCTCCTTTTGTGTCAGAAGCAAGCATGAGGAAAGAGCAAATCTTAAAATCTTTCCAAGTGTATACTGCAAACCTAAACTCTCCCTTGATAGCCAAAAATCAACAATATCTGTGTTGCAGCTATTTTACAATTGTACTAATTCAAAAGTAACTTTCCTCAGCAAAGTCTTTAAATAAAACAATAATTTGAGACAATACATAAAAATATTACTTCACCATTACTATACAAAGGAAAAAAATCTGTGTCATCAACCAATGGCTTGGTTTGAAAACAGTCTCCTTTAGGGAGAATATCAAGCTTGTTAAGTGAGATGAATCTTAGAGGCAGCAAAGTACTTCTGGATTCAAGATCCAGCAATAAGCTTGAGCTGGAGCTGTGACAGGTTCATTAAAGTTAGATTTTTTCAAGAGTAGTTTCTAAATGCAAATAAACATTCTCTAACACAAAATAGAAATCAATTTCCAACACAGGCCAGGTAGTTGCTCAGCAATGTTAACTCAGTGTAGTGTTTTCTCATTCCCAGAATTAGTTGGTGCAGGAACAAAATGCAGACATGGAATGGAAGGATGAACACGGCACGATGGAGTCCACGGGAGCCACGTGACACAATGGAGCAATGACTTGTGTTACATGGCCTGGAGATGAGGAGCAGTATGCCATCTGATCATGCTGGGATGCTAGTGGGAATTTGATTTTCATGACTCTTAGGATGATGGGGTTTGTTACTTTTGGTTTTTTGTGCGCGATGACGTTTGCTGATCGTGTGACAACACTGCAAAGGTCTCAGAGGTCGGATCGTGCTTGCGAGCGATTACTGGGGCAGCATGCGGAGAACCTCCCGCGTGGGAACGCCTTCGATTTTTGCTGCCAGGCATCAGAAATTTAGAGAAACTGAGGCTGGTTTATTTATAGGTACCGGGGTTTTTTGGCAACAAAATTGTCTGGTTGCCACACACCTATGCCATGAGGCTTGACCTTATCCATCCAAATAAATCGAGTGAATTTAAAGGCTGATGACCTACCAGCAAAATATCAAAGTACTTGCGAATGTTCATGGGTATGGATCATGCTCTTACCTGGCCTTCCTGGAACACCTGGTGGGCCAGGGCTACCTTTAGGACCTTCCAGAGGTGGCCCTGGGATTCCTCGTGGACCTGGTGGACCCTGCGGACCAGGGAATCCCTGGAAACCTGGTTCTCCCTTCAGACCTGGAAGTCCAGGGGGTCCCGGTGGGCCAGGTAACCCCAGTTCTCCTTTCTGCCCTGTAAAACCAAACAGCCATGTTTGTGAATACTGTTACAAATTGACATAAAGTCCTAAAGCCAACTTGCAAAGCCATTTCTCTCTCTTGCAGAAGGCACAAGTCTGCCACAACTCCCCTTATCTGCAGAGAGAGACAGTGTAAAATTGTCTAACATTCAGAAAAGAGTGAGGGCTAATAATCTTGCAGGAGAAACTGCTATAGCTTTAACACGTTAAAAAGTCTTACTAAGTCAGTGATGCTGTAATTCTTAAACATCCTTGGAGACTGTAAGCCTACAAATAAGGCTTTCTGTGAAGAAACCCGTCAGTATTGAGACTTTTTTTTGAGATATTGCTGAAAGTTAAGACATACTTGCAAAATTTTCAAATAAGCCTGAGGAATTTAGGAGCTTTACTGCTACCAGAGAGGAGCAAAGTATCAAGCAGCTATACTTTCAAAGCAGCTTCATTTGTCATCTGTTGTATGAATGCTTTATTTACTGACACAAATCAGCAAAGTTCCACACAATGCAGTAGGCTATTGCTCTGTGTGCATTTATTCTGGCTGCATAATTGCTAATTTACAAAATACAGTGGTCAGTAATAAAATGTCTTTATTGCTGCGGTTAATTTAAAACAGTCTGCTGAGAAAAAAAAATTTACTTGTAGCCATGACATTCATTTGTTGCAGAAAATATAACACACCCTTCTTGTTTATGGTGTGTAAATATATTTTACATTGAACCTTTTTAACAAAGGGCAACAGAAAAGCTTTACCTGACAATCCTGGGAGTCCTGGGGGTCCTGGACGCCCAAAACCTGGTAGACCTGAAAAAAGATAGATTTAGACAAAAATGAATATTTAGCTTTCAGGTCTCCAGGAATGGGAATACAAGGCTTAGAACAATGAAAGTGCAGTTTATCTAAATACGTGATTCCTTGTATTCTCATTCTCTCACCAGTCTTCCCCAGAGTTGGAGCTTTTGCTACTGAATGCATCTGTAACTTTCATAAGTGTTTCCATTCCCTTGCATTCCTCGTTCTTTCAGATTTTGGGAGTTACTGCGTTTGCATTTTTGTTCGAAGATCTATCTTTAGAGCAGGGATTACACTGTTTATCCACTGTGTAACTGAGCTGGAAGCAATGCATCTACCATGGAATACAGGAACGGGGACTGGTGTTAAAGCCAGGTAATAAAATTCAGGAGAGCTGACTGAATTCTTGTCCTTTGCTTCCCTGGCAGCTTGACAGCATCCTTTGTGAGCCACCCAGCAGCCAGGAACCACAGGAGCAGCTGTGAAGGTGTAAGGGCAGTTACAGGAAAGAAAGAATAGAGCAAGCAGGACATGCCAGTGCAGAGCGAAGAGGAGAAAACAAACAGGAAGGACACCTAACCTGGTTCACCCTTCTGACCCGCTGGTCCAGGGATACCATCTCGACCAGGTTGTCCCTTTTCCCCTGAAGGACCAGGAGGGCCAGGACGACCAATATCACCTAAAACAGGGACAGAACACATTAGCACAGTCTTGCCTAACCCGCAGTAAAAAAACCTAGCATCCCCTTCCCCACCATCTGAATCTAAACGTGTGGTAATACGATAAAAGATTTACAGGGTTGTAATCTTAAAATTAAACCTTCCTCTCTCTCCCCTGACAATTTAGAAAAGGCTTTTAGGCTTGTGAATTTTCAAGCAGTCACTGTTTGCTAAAACTATAATGCTTCCCTTTAGAATAAATTAGGATTTTGCTTCTATAAAAACAGGTTAGACCACTGGAGTACTTAGCATAAATAAAGTTGGTAAATACTGAAACAATTAACTTTTGTTTCAATAGCTAATGAATTGACAGCAAGTACAAGTCCTCAAAAGAAAGTTAAAATTTCTTTCTTTACTGTTTAATTTCAGTGAATTATAAGTGTGCAATGGTGTTTGAGTATCCTTGTACATATAGATGCATTTCCATGATGCTAAAAAGATAAGAAGAAAGGAAGTGCCTTCATGTGTTATGTTTTCCACAGAAACAGCTGATCTCTGCTGCACTGTCCATGCTCACCTACTGGCCCAGGTGGTCCAGGCAGGCCAGGATTACCTGGAGGGCCCTCAATACCTTTTGGTCCTGGAATTCCTGGAGTTCCTGTAAAGCACAGGCATTTCAATCAAATAATGAACGAAACTGACTTTTCAGCAAGTCCTGAAATGCTACGATCTGAGATGCCCTGAGTAACAAATGAGCTAATTCTACCAAGATACTGTATTTATGCTCATTTTACAGATTTACAGCTGGTCAAGGAGATGGATTATAAAGCAAAGAATGTACAGAAACAAGTGCCCTTACAGCTACTCTCAAGCCTCTTCCCAATTGTTGAGTGCCCATGGCCAAGCACGCAGCAACTCTGGGAGTCTGCTAGAAAGTTACCATTTCAGAGACAGGTGTTTCTGCTTGACAACAAATTGAAAGCATTATGAACTGGGATTGAATAGTCCTTCCCCAATCCTCTTTTTACTTCCTGAAAAAGGAACTTAATGAAAATGGTCTTAGGTGAAGTTTACCCTGGATTCTCACCCCTACAGCATGAGCTGAGCAGCAGGTCGGAAAAACACCTGATCTGTTGCAGTGTCTGCTCTGAACAGCACCTGAGCCTGAGCAAGGCAGTGTCTCAGTACACGTTGCGGCTGCTCAGCCTTTTAGGCATGACACGAAACAGAGGGTAAAAACTGTCAGGTTCATGGTCAGGTTTTGTTTTCTTCTAAAGCTTCCTGCTGTCACAACCACAGTTGTAAATTCCCTAATTTTCTACATCAAAGCAGCTCAAGCATACTTGTAAAACAGCCTTTAGTGCTGTAGATGCAGCAGAGGTAGAAACTTTGTTTCTTTAAATTTTGAATCAAAAACCTGACATATACCTGTGAACAACCTTTATTAATATTTTTTAGAGAACAGTACAAAACCTAATTTCATTATTTTTCACAGATTTCTCTTTAGAACATATTTTTAGACAATAAATGCTATGAAAAAAAGTGCTAAGTTTTCCAGGATGGCACTTTTTTATTGATTCATGAAGAAAAAATATAGACACTTTTTTTTGACCCCAGTATTTGTGGGTCAGAGGAGGTAAGAGTGAGTGCTGTGGAGAGTATTAACTAACACAGCTGCTACATCCCCTCAGAGCAGATGAAGGATTTCAGAAGGCACTTGTAAGAGATGCATTCCCACACTTTTGCTGTGACAATTCCAACAGCACAAAGCTTAGAAGCAACAGATTGCCAGAAACTCTGAAAAGCTGGAGTCTCCCTCAATTAGCCACTGTGTTTAGCTGTTTGTACCAATATTAGCAAGAGGGAAAATGAAAAAAAGTTTGTTGAGAATTACCTGGGAATCCAGGAAGGCCTGGTTCTCCTTTTGCACCTGGACTGCCTGGAAATCCAGGCAAACCAGGATTTCCAGCTATACCTTTAGAGCCTGGACCACCTGGGTATCCAGGCAAGCCAAGATCTCCCTAGAAAACATTAAGTAGAAATAAGAACCCAGACTTTTTAAGATGGGAAAGCCCTTATTGTATATTCTCCATCTTACCATCACATCAAGGTCACAATTATACTGTGTACACCTCTCCTCATATCCAGTTAATGTGAATCATCTCAACACAAAATTAAGCAGAAATAGCAATAGTTACCCCCTATAATTTTGTGTACAGTATCACAGTTTTTCCTCAGAACTGGCCTACATTAAGAAAAAAAGTATCTTCCTTTCTTCCAGGAGGAACAGAGATTTTTACCCCATGATAATGCAGAATTAAAAAAGAAACCTGTGGAGCTTCAATCATACAATGTTTTTGCTAAGTTAATTGTGCTCAACATCAATTGCAAGGCATCAGTGAAGACTGCCAGACATTCCAAAGATCTTTTTGTCACATTCTTGTGGGTGGCAGAAAGGATGATATAGGTAAATATTAATTCAAATACTTTATACAGACGTTAAAATTTTAAGCAGCAGTAACCATGTTATATTATTAGTAATTTGTTCTTAAATTCACATCTTAGTTTTTTAGGAATTAACTGCATAATTAGACAGCAGGACAATGATATTAATTGTATAAATCCCTACCAACTACCACAGTGTCCCAGTGAAGATTAGGCCACTTAGTAAACCCAACTTGAAAAGTCTGGTAAACAATCTTCTTCTTTAACCTGATTAAGTTATGTATAAATAATTTCACCTTTAAAATTAGAAATTTTTATCCCACCTGAAAAGTCAAGCCTGCTTGTTACTAATATATTTATATACATATTTACAGTTATACATAATATCTGTTAAGTAATAGTTGGGGGAAAAAATCAACACAAATTCTAATTTCCTCATGGAATTTTCAATTGAAGAATTTTATAAAGGTACCTTTGGTCCAGGGGGACCAGGAATACCAATGCTTGAAAGACCAGGGTCACCTTTCTCCCCTTTCAGTCCAGGAAATCCTGCAGGCCCAGGCTGCCCTGGATGTCCTGCTATTCCTTGGCTGCCTTTAATCCCAGGGGGACCTGTCCAAAAGATAAAATGAAATTAAAAAAAAATACAAATAAAACTTCTGCAGTAATTTACAGAAATCATTCAAAGTACAGCAACCAAACTAGAAAGGCCTAACAATTTGACTGGCTGGCCTTGAATACCTAACTTTTTTTTACTTTTAAAAACAAACTAAACCAATTATCTAAAAATCTCAATTATGTATGTAGGTTTTTATGCAATCCTCATCTTTATTGCTGTTTATTATTACATACTACACACAAAAAGGGTCATCTTTGGAGTATATAAAAGGAGAACATTGGCCCAAATGAAGTAAAATTCAAGGGCAGATACTAACCTGGAAGGCCCATCTCTCCCATAGCCCCTTTTAATCCTGGGGGTCCTGTCGGTCCTGGCTGCCCAGGAAGCCCCATGTCTCCCTTGGTGCCTATGAAAGGTGTGATTGAGTTAATTAATGGCAATAATAAAACGTTTCTGCTATCCATGCATTCTCATATGAACATGCTTGTCATCTGATTACAAAGGCAATGGATTTGGAGTTGTTTTAGGCCTCATACTGCCTAAAAGCACATACTCATATGTGCTTTTTCACAGATTTGTAGTAAAATATTCAACACCTTCGGTTTCTTCCAAGCCAAGATTTGATCAGAGCCACCGCTTATTTGTTTTGAAGATTAGTCTAATGAAATAGGTCAAATCCTAGTCCATGATTTAGTCTCCATCTGAAAGGATTCAGGACCGGTGTGACTTGGCCTCTCACAAGTTCCTCTGCAGAATGAACACATTGTCTCTTTCTTGTGAGCAAAAGGTATTCAGCAGCCTCTATTACAGACTTAAATGCAACCTACAATGCCCAAACTAGTTTGAGTCCTGGATGGTTAACAATATTCCCCAAGCCCAACAAGATATTTAGAGCGAGGCCTAAATTAGACACAGCAAGCAGGACTCAATATCTCAGATAAATTGTTACAGCTGTAGGGAGAAGCAATGCAAAACAGAATTCATTTTCTTGGTCCTTGCAATTCTTTAAAGCAAATATGTGACACCCAGACAGCCTTTGCAATACATCCATTTGGCCATTTGCAAAGTATAATGCTTATCAATATATGAAACAAACATATGAAATGACAGGTCTTATTGGCAGATCCTGCAGTCACTTTGCTGGCTCAAGCAGCAAGTACTTTTCCAGTCATCCTAAAAGACACCTTAATCTTTAATGGGATCAGTTTAAATCTGCTCTTGGGTCTGTTTGAGGGAAAGAGCTTCAAGCATGTTGTTTGGATAATGACTTTAAATGTCCCAAAACTGTGCTGCAGATTTAAGTGCAAATCCCTAAGGTTAGTTTAGCTATAAGTGGATTAACATCCCAACTCCATGTGATAAAAACACATACAAATCTTTATTCATCAATGCTGTCCAGCTGAGGCCTTGTTTACTGACCTGGCAATCCTGGCACACCTGGTGGGCCACTAAGTCCTGGTGGGCCTGGGTCACCTGGAAGACCTTGATAACCTTTCTGGCCTGATAAACCAGGAATACCTCAAGGGAAGAAGACGCATTTTATTATTATTACTACTACTGTATGTTTTCTTTTACCTTAAGAGATCATACATAGGTATGGATGAATAAAAAACCAAATAGGAATTTTTCTTCAGTAAATATAATTTCTCCTACTTTAGCAAAGTAGAGTACCACAGAACACAAAATATTTGTTCTGGAAAATTTAAAATTACTACAGAACAGGAACAATATAAATAGAGAAAAAGGTAACTTCATAACTAATGCCAATATACTTCATTCAAAGGGCTGTCTTCTGGATGAGCAGACTCCATGCTAACCTCTGCATTCACCCAGATTATTACAAGTTTAATTACATTGCTACACCAAAATCACTTTGGGACTAATACATTATAAAAATTAATGCAGGTGTTTTAGCAGATTTTTACAAATTCTATGTGGCTGTTATCCCATAAAATAACTGTTTTTCTCTGCTGACAGTTAAACCTGCCTTCCACAGAAAAAGAAAAATAGTGTCTTAGGACCCTACCTAGGCTTCCAAGAAATTAGCACAACAGGTAAATTAGCACAATAATGGCTGGGACAACACTAGGGAAAAGCATTCTGGCTCTCTGTAGGGTAGAATATTCTTTACTCTTCTCAAGACTAAATTAGAGTTCAAAGGAGACATCAGAACCCTTGGTGGGGAGGGAGGGGGAAGGCAGCAAAAGTGAGAGAGAACACAGACTTGAGAAAAACTTCCAGGCTGCTAACTTCCCAAGCAGGAACACACACACAGATGACATTTAGCTCAGAGGTGGTGCACGAGCAGATGACCTGTGCAATTTCATCCTACAAGGCAAAGACCCAAGGGCCTTCGAGACAGCAGGAATGCAGCCAGCACAGCAGCTATGAGAACTCTCTCATCATGTTTGGGAATAACTCCTAGAAGACTGAATTGTAATCCTGCTGAAAGCACCTTCGTGCTATTACAAAACTGCCACGTGCCAAATAATAGCAACAGTTAATGAGCAAGGACATTGCAAACTAACCATAAAGAGGAACTTGGTCACAAAATCCCTTTAAAAAAAGCCTAAATACAAGAACCTTAAACCACGTCTATATTCCAAGTTAATTTTTTTCTGTAAGAAAGAATGAACAGTAATGGATTCAGTCACAGCTCACTACTACGTGTAGAGGACAAACCACCTCCCCATATCCACATGCAAAGTTCTTTACCTGGAACACCTGGCTCGCCTTTTTCTCCTTTTGCTCCCAGCTGTTTGGGATCAAGTGTTCCGGGTGGACCTGGCAGACCTGCTTCACCTTTGATGCCTTTCTGCCCCACTGGTCCAGGAGGCCCTGGCGGACCAGGTAACCCACTATTACCTACAGACAACAAAAGGAAAAAAACTATAATCCTTAAGGTAGGCTAATGTATTTGTAATGCTTTTTCTTATGTAGAGATGCCATGATTTATTCATGAAGTTGGAATTCACCGAATGATCAGGCAATTTATGGAAGGTGCTCCACAGATTCTTTAGCCCCAGAACAAGGCTGAGTGAGTGGACTGCACAGGGCTTCTGTCAGCTCTGGGCAGCAGAGAAAGCAGCTGTGCCTGTCTGAGCCTTTGAGAGCTCCCAGAGCCTCACCACGCTGCACCACCAGCACAGAGGGGTCACGACAGCTACAGCAGCTTTAGATTCAGAGCCTCCTTGTTCTGGGGAGGTCAATCAGGTTTTTTGCTACCAAACTCTTTCAAAATTCATCTCCAGCAAGGGGGCTGGGAAAATGTAGAGAGAAGAGATTCTCTGTGATACCTATATGGCTAGTTCTGGATGACTACATAACCCTAAGGTGCTGATTTACTTCATTCTCCTGTTTTAAGCAGACTTCAAAACACAGTTCAGAAATATTGCCCTACTTCAATGCCATCAATCCAAAGGAAGTGTTTCTAAAAATAGCTAACAATTCATGACATCAACTAAATAGAGTGATTGAACACTATGGCTTAAAAATGCAAAGCAATTCTGAACATCAGCACTGTCAAAAGATGGTAACTTGAGCAGGTCCCAGAAATGAAAACCTAGATGTTAGTATTATGAAGCCTCTTTCAACACAGGACAGGGAAAACAGCATTCTGCATCCCTTTCAGGGCTGAATAAAATAAACATTACCTTTCAAGCCAGGCAGCCCATTTCTTCCAGGAGTTCCTGGAGGTCCTGGAGGACCTGGAGCTCCCATGACACCCATCTCACCTTTGGCACCTAAAAGCATTGAGGCACATTGTCATTCTGAACAGAAACTCAAAACCCATCAGGTACCTTAAATCTGCATCCCTGGATCTCTATGGATTTATTAACCAGCACATGCATATAAGCCTGTTCTGAGGGAATTACTAGCATTCAGTTGTATAGGTTTAAATCAGATAAAATGACACTTGAAAATTGCGGCAATTTTTCCAGTTAGGTTCTGAGAAGAAAATTTGCAGTGCTCTGTTATGGTAGAAGGCATGTTTATATCTCCAAGAGGTTTAGTTCCCTGGTTTGAAACACAAATACTAGTTTGAACAAAGTTGAATTTAGTGAAAGACAAGAAGACAATTAAGTATACACTACTTCGAGAATCTTTTGTATTGCTCCCTCTATCCAAGAGAGATTCTCAAAATTAATTTTTAATATTTCTATTTCAAAGGGCAAAACAGACTAGCTTAACTGAATAGTCTAACACTTAGAATAAGGAAATTAATACTTAAAACTAGTTTGTTTACTTAAACTTATTTGTTTTTAAACTTATTTGTTAACGTAAAAGTAATATATTTTCTTTAAACAAATTTTATTCTAAATTATAGCAGTGACTAGAAAAAAAATCACAAAATAAATTAGAGAAGTATCACAACAACGATGATCAAAGCCATGTCTGAAAGTTATGAAAAAGAATAATGTATAAAAAATTTAAATCAAGTTATAGGGAACGGTGGAAAGATAATAAAAATTTTAAAGCAACATATTTTATTACAATGTTTTTTAAAAGTGTGAGATGTAATGGTTACATATGTCCAACTTTAAATAGGTAGGATAAACACCTAAGCGCATTGAGCTGGCATGGCCAAGCATAACGAGCTACCACCTGTAACTGCAGTTTGGTCTCTGTCCACAGGTAAAATGCATGAGCTTACCTGGAAATCCAGGTATTCCGTCCCTGCCAGGTGGCCCAGGTGAACCCTGAGGCCCTGGGAGTCCAGGGGGTCCTGGATATCCTGGAGCTCCTTGGTCACCTGGAGGTCCAGGAACGTCGAAGCCTGGAGGACCTGGGTCCCCTTTCTCCCCTGGAATGCCTTGCAACCCTAGACAACATTAAGACACAACTTTTTAGCAAAAAGTCAGGCAAGGCTGAGATCTGTGTGTCTGGGTATAGTACTGTAGAAACAGTTTTAGTTGCAATCCATTCCTAGCACTGATGAAAACCCTGCAATTCTTCTAAATCCATTTACTTTTTAATGACTTCCAAGTGTTATAAGGCCATACTCTCCTGAAGAGAAACATTACTAAAATTTTACTAAGATGCAGCAAATGCAATTCAAATAAATCTCAAAAGGAAAACAACTCTCTTCAACAACCCTTTAAGTATGATTATTAAAAGAAAAAGCCAAATTTCTAGTTTTCTAGTCTAGACTAGTTTGTATTTTATAATTAGGTATTCAGATTCATATATTTCCATTATTTATTCCATTTTCCTACATTCTAAGATAACATTAGCTGAATATTTTTGAAGGATAGCAAAATTCTGCACTGCACTGTATTTTCCCTGAATGAAAAATAATAGTTTTCAACAGATGCTTAAGATTGTTCCATGCTAATGACACTGAGCTCGAGGCACTGCTGAAGCAAGCGGGCAGCTCGTTTCCCTCCAGTGCATGGTGCCAGTGAAGATGCTCACTCTGGAAATGTAGCTGACCAAAAAAGGAGTATTCATAACTCTAAAGTTAAGAAAAGGCTTTGGTAAAGAGACCACAGTACCTGGGGGACCTGAGGTTCAAAAGCCAACGAGTTAGAGCTCATCAGGAAGTTGGGACAGGTAGCAGTAAGGAGTTGTAATAGTCGTTAAGTTAGGAAACAAAATAAAGCACATACAGATTAGAACAAAGACAAATTCTATCTAAAGTTACTGAAAACAGATCTAAATACAAAGAATTCAATGCTAATGCAGCTAAGAGAAACCAGACTGCATGGAAACTTGGAGATCTTTTTCAAAGTGCAGCCACCACTGTATGCAGAAACAACAAACATTGAGATATTTTAAAATATTGATAGTACATTTTAAAAATAAAATTATTTTTTCCTCTCTCCTTGTCTAGTATTCTCCACAAAAGTGGGGAACAATCTTTTTCCGATATGTTTCTTACAAAACTCATTTCTAGATACTGGCTTGGACTCTTTCTGAACACCAGAGTACACCTTACCAATCAGCTTCTCATTGACTGGCCCCACATTCTGTTAAATCCCTTCAAATAGGGATTTTCAAAAGATATTCCTTCCTTATTACACATAAAACCCTTCAGTATTTCCACCCATTCTTTTAGTTCTATTATGTAAATGTACATTGTTACACCCACAGATGGTATACTGCATGTTGCATGCCCTGGCATAGTCTGAGATAGTTGACACCACCATGCCAAAACCTCATAAATAACTCCAAGGCAGCAGAATTCCAACTCTGTAATGGTCACCTCACTCTCAGCTGCAAGAACAAGTTTAGGAGTGATGTCATCGTGTGTTCTTTGCACACTGAAAAGGCAGATTGAATTTTCTTGATGGAATAAGCTGTAGACTTCAATTTATTTAATACTACGCATGTTCCCCTCTGGCAGCAGCTTATCACTGCTTTAAACTGTGGTGTCATGTGCCTGGAATGGCTGTTTTTGCAGAGAAAAAAAGCAGTACCAGATGATGGACAGGGGATACACATGCTCTGTGTTCAAGGCCTTTCTATCAGCAAGTAGAAAAAAAAAATGAGAACATAATAGATAGGACAAACCCCCTACCTGGAACAGTAAAGATATTTTTTCAAATAGAAATTAATTCTAATCTAATTTCTGGTATTGAAAGTGTAATCACATCATAATTAGAACAATACAGACAACACAGTAAATTCTAAAGTAATTTGTTACATATTCAAAAAAAAAAATATTGAGCTACTGCAATCTATTTGAATAAATGGTGGTGCAGAGAAAGCAAATTCTGAACAGGGACTTCCTTCCAAGAATTTTCCAAATCACCTGAAACACAGAGTCCCAGAAACTTTACCCTAATTCTGCATAAAGGAACAGAATCAAAACAGCCTAGTAAAACACACAGGGCATGGGAGAAGGGAACGTAAGGCATTCTGCACAAAACAGAGACACAGGAGTGCCAAGGGAAGTAAGGATTTCTCAAGCAGGACCTTCCAGCATGCACCAGATTTCAGAGCCCCATGCTGTTAGTAGCCACACTGATCATCAGTACAGACATGAAGAGTGAAAATAGAGGCATTTCAAATCCATCAACTCCAGTAATCATTGTGCATTTTTCAACAATGATATTTTGCAGAATAAATCAGTGGTCAATGAAATCAAACTCTGGCTAGCACCAGAGGAGATGTTACAGGAAGACAAAAGAACAGGGAACCTCTGTGTGCCTTGTCCCAACCCCTTCTGTCCCTAGCTCCCAATACTGAGCACATTCCAGGCCTGCTGGTGCCCTGAGCACATGTTCCTCACCCCACTCAGGAAGAACAGATTTGAACATGACCCATACTTTGCATGCAGGCAGAACTCGAGTTCCATGGGGCTGCTTACTCAAGTGCTTGCCTACCTTCAAGTTCAGCACTTTGCTGAATCTCAGCTCACAGTTCATAAAGATCTGAATATGACCAACCAATCCATGACCCATGGTCTCAGAGCTGGCCATGACTTTGTCAGCATGCATTGCAAACAATGCCAAGCCCAGTGCTGGCACACGAACACATTCAAATAGTGTAGCTCACAAACATGCAATGCAAACGTTATACAGGCATGGCAGGAACTGGATGGGTTTGGAAGGGCTTCGGTGCCAGGCATGCTCAAGACCACAGAAAGTGTTCTCACTGTGGTGATTGCCATATATTTACAATATCAGGAGTTGGTGCACAGGAAGCCCATTCACTAAATGAAAGGGAAGAGGAATTTCCCCGAACAAACTTTATGAATAGAATGATGCGCATGCATGCACATGTACCCTTCTGTGCAGAGATGGAACAAGTTCATATCTTCATCAATCAGTCATTTTAGATGAAAGGCAACCAAACTCCCTTCAGACACATATACTTAATTATCACTGTCTATCTGTCTAGTTGGACCTTCAGCATCTTGTGTACCTGCTTATATATGCCAGAAATAACCTATGGGTATCATTCGTGCAGGTTTTACCTGGGGGGCCAACAGGACCTGGTGGTCCTGGAGATCCAGGAGGACCTTGACCACCAATGCCAGGGACGCCTGGTGGGCCTGGAAGTCCTGGTGGTCCACTTGGTCCAGGGTCACCTAAAAGAACACTCCTGTTTAGTTAAATACTGAACTCAGTTCAGAGACACTTGCTTTCACAGCAGAGTGCCTGCACATTGTACTTGAAATCTCATCCTTGCATGCAAACAAACATTGACCTGACAGAGGAAAAAACCCACACCCCAGAGGCTATTTCTGAAAGCCAGGGATTTGTCCTCACTCGATGTGGACTGCATCAAGTTTATGTTTCTAGGCTACACGCACATATATTGCACCGTCATCCACATCAAACTCAAAAGATGCTCTCCTGCAAACCAGGCATGCTGGGCGGGTCAGTACAGACCATGGTAAATGAATTTAGCAGTAAATGAATTGCTAACTCTGTGCACATGGAAGCACAGTGCATCTAAATGACAATTATTTTATTGATAAAGTTTAACCCTCATATAAACATTATTTGCCTTTAGAATACAGACCTTCAGGTACTGACCCACAGATTGGGATTTACTCCCTTGCCTGCCTTTTGAGAACACAATATTCCTTTTACACAGGTGTGTCTGCTTTGGAAAAATTGATCCTGAAGTAATTGTTCTAAAGTCATCACTGCTTCTATTTAACTGCCATATGCCTCCCAGCATAGCCACATTTTTAAAAGCTCAAAAGGGAACAAAACAGGGGAGAGTTCTCAATACCTTTGGGCCCTGGAGTTCCATCAAAGCCTGCCCGTCCTGGGAGACCAGGGCTTCCTGGGAAGCCAGGATCACCTTTAGGTCCTTGAACTCCTTTTATGCCTGGAGGTCCTGGAGGCCCAGGTGGTCCTGGAACTCCAAATCCACGATCTCCCTATAACAAATTAAAAAAAAAATTAAAAGGGGATTTTCTAAGTTTAGCCTCTCCTAAAAATGTTAAAAGAAACAAAAGTGGCCACCATCTTAGAGTTCAATTTCTATTTTACTACCCTCACTCAAAATGTCAAGTAGAATATTTTACTTCCCCGCCATCAAAAGCTGAGAACAAGAGGTGAAATCCTCCTCGCCATCTTCCCAGTGACACAGAAAAACCTCTAAGAAAGGGAAGTTTTATAGTAAACACAAACACAGACCTTCTGTCCTGGGAAACCAGGTGGTCCAGGAGGTCCATCCAGACCAGGGCGACCTGGAGTTCCTGGAGCTCCAGGCGGGCCTGGAGTGCCTGGGAAACCTACACATGACATAAAGATTAGGGTAGCAGAAAGGACACCAAAGAGCATTAGAACAACTTCTCCAGACATGCCTAAGGCCCATGAAAAGAGGGTGCTAGCCCAAGCATACTTGAGGGGTTACCCATTCAGCTGAGAGAACTTCTGAGCATTCAGTCTTTGCCACAAAGGGTCTCTGGGACTCTCAGAGGGGGCACTCCCCATGCTGTGAGCTTTTACAAAAATCACAAGCAGTTCACACCAGAACCATTAACATCTTGAGGCAGCATTTGGAGATCATTTATTGATTCAAGCTCATTTCCCAAAGTTTTACCCACTTTTGTGTTGTTGGTTTACTGATGAATGTAAGCCACTGAGGAGCAGGGCAGTGAATAGAGTAGTAAGAGCTCAGCAGTTTTTTCTCCTGATACTTCTGAAACTGTTGTAAAGATGTATAGATTTAAGACAGACCTTTTTTAAAGGATTCTAGAAACAGAAATAAACTCACTAGTAAAAAGTGAAGAGACACCACCCCTTATGTCTCCTCTTCCAGTCAGTACAACACAGTAACCTGGCAGTAAACGTACCCTTTGGGCCTGGTGGACCTGGAAGTCCAATGCCAGGAATACCTGGCTCTCCCTTTGCACCTGGGATGCCGGGTAAACCACGCTGACCTGGCTGACCAGGATCTCCTGTAAAAAGAAGAACATCAACATAGTTATCCAGATTTAGAATAAAAAGCTATTGGAATTCCCTGGGTATCTAGATGCTGCTTTACCTGGAAGACCTGGATCACCATTTCTTCCTGGAGGACCAGGGGGACCAGGAACTCCTGGTTCTGTAATAGTCTGGCCAGGGTCACCTTTTGGACCTAAAAGCAAAAAGTAGAAATATGAATCACTCAGTAGGAGCTGCTTTTCTGTTCTTCTTTTAGCAGAAAACATTGCCAGTCCCATTCCAAGCTAACAAAGAACTCAGACACCAGCAACACTTTATTCAATAGGTTTTCCAGTCCCAAGCCCCACACAGCACTTAGAGGCTCAGAAGCCCTGTTCAGTGTTCAGGCAGTTTTTCTGAACTGTTGTTTTTTAATAGCTTCATCCTAGGTACCCTCATGTGAATAGGATTTTCCATAGCTGACACCAGCACAACTTGATTAGGATCTGTGTAGTTGACAAGAAATAACAAAAGCAAACTTGTTCAAAGCAACCCCTTTTTTCCCAAACCTATTGTAGCTGCAGTATGGCCAAGCATACAAGAGTAGTTACAATGCATTTCCACTGCAGTCAGTGGGGAAGGAAAAGCTTCCCTGGAGGTCAGAGCAGAAGGTGAGGCACGTGCCTAAAGTGACATGGCACAAGGGCTGCTCTCTCTGTGGTTCTGTGAGGACCCTCAGTAAGGGAGCTCACAAATACCAGATTCCTCTAGGAAAAGCGTTTAAAAAAAAAAAAAAAAAGGCATTATGTTCTGAGAGCTACCTGGAACAAAAGGGGCAAAGCTTGATCTTGCAGCATTTGCTCAATAGCACACAAAGACCAACTCACCTGGAACACCAGGAGGCCCTGGACGGCCAGATACACCTTGGATGCCCTTTTCACCAGGTGAGCCTTGTGGACCAAAACCAGGAGGTCCAGGAAGCCCTTTTTCTCCAGGAAGACCTGGTATTCCTGGATCACCTGGAATACCCATTTCTCCTTTGAATGCAACACTGCCCTGAAAATAGAAAGAGCAGGATGGGAAAGATCACGTATTTATTATCAAAAGAGTGAACTGTTTCACTGCTTCTGCTTTGGAACTCTCTGGCAGTTCCCATCCTGCCAGCTCTCATTAGCTGCCTACATCTTGCTAACATGGTAGAGAGCAGGCCCAAACCTGGCTACTTAGCTCCTCCCAGTACGTAGGTGAAATGCACACCATGGCAGAAGGGACCCTCTGACACTGCCCAAGAGAAGCCTCAGCTTATTTCTAGAGCACTGACAGATTCAGGAGGTACCTCAGTGTATCATCACTAGACCAGCACCTACTGAAGAGAATTCCTGCCTTATCACATACAGAGAAAGTGCATTTGCCAGTTCTCTTATCTGCACTATGTCAAATGCATGCAGGACTTCCCAAAACATCCATCCAGTCGAAGATAGCCTAAAATGGAACTCACAGGTTCCCCCTTAGGGCCAGGCAAACCTGGCAGTCCATCTCGTCCAGGAGTGCCATCTATGCCAGGGAGACCTGGAGGTCCTGGGAAGCCGGGGTCTCCTTTGTCACCTTTCATTCTTGGAGAAGTCAGGACATCCCCTGGGTCTCCTTTAGGACCAGGTCTCCCAGGAGCACCTGGGGTGCCTGGGAAGCCCTGAGGGGTTAAAAAAAAAAAAAAAAAAAAAAAAAAAGAAAAAAAAAAAGAAAAAAAAAGAAAAAAAAAGAGAGAGAAAAATAAAAGGTATTTTAGTTTTTCTTTCACTCCCTCTCTGAGTTTGGAACAATATAAGACTCATGCATTCAAGGTAGTTATGGACAAAAAAATACCTATTAGACGAGAAAATTAAAGCTATTGTTTACAGATCTACCAATCATGCAAGACAAATGAGACTCTTTTCCCACCAGAACATAACACCACCACTTACTGGTGGCCCTACAAGGCCAGTTAATCCAGGAAGCCCCTTTTCACCTTTTGGTCCAGGAAAACCAGGAGAACCTGAGTAGCGCAGAAAAACATAAAAGAAAAACATAAATCTGGAGAGGCTGCAATATCGAGCATGCTGTTTCATTGATAACAGCCAAGTTGCTTTAAAACCAGACAAAGTTTACTCTGGGGCTTTTATTTGAGCAGAAAAAAATTTGTAACTCTAAGTTGAACCAGTAGTGTCAAAAAACATCATGCTTTTAAAAAGCTCCTCCATTATTCTGGGAATAGCAGTAGTAGAAGTTAATTTTTCTCTCTCTGTTTAATCTACAGCAGACCCTAAAGCTTCAATATGCAGAATGTTTGCAAGGCTGTCCTCGAATAGAGAAATATTTTTCAAAGATTAGATTTTCAAAGAATGAGCGTTAGTTTTACACATGCCCAGCTCGTTTCTTTCCAACTGTGCAAAACACAGCATGTACCAATTCTGCACTGGAGCTGACAACTGCACATTTGAACTTGTACACAATACACAGACACATTGTTACCATTGTACATGGATACCCCGACAGAAAAGTGACTTTATGGAATATATTAAGCAAACTAGTGAAGACTCCAGCCTTACCTGGACTACCCGGAGGTCCAGGTGGTCCTCTCTCCCCAGGAGGCCCAGTTACTCCAGTTCCTATGCAGTTGAAGCATGTGTCTCCTCGATCACCTGAAAAGATTTGCATTCAAAAAGCACACTTGAGCATCAAGTTTTAGAAAATATTAAAAGAATTCAGCACAATAGCAACTGTTTTCTTGCTACTGATGTATAATACCAGGTCCGAAGTGATTACTTCAAGTAATTATTGCTTAAGTATTAGAAGCCTCTCCCCTTCTGCAAGTTAAACTGAAGCTTTCTGGCAGCTAGGAGTCAGATGACAAGTATTAGATAGATTAGAATGTATTTATGACAGTGCAAAATAATTAAAGCAAAAACAATGCTTTCAATAATAGAAAATAAAACCATGGACGTTTGTTTTCCTCAGCAAAAGTGTTCTCTTTTAAAGTAGGTACTTGACACTTCTAACTGCAACTCTAAACCACAGATCTCAAAATCCCAAACTTAATTAAATTCCAAGAGTGCAAAATAAATACTGGGAATGTTTAACTGATTTGACAATAGACTACAAGTATTTAATTAAAAAAAATATTGGTTTCAAGAAGCTTAGGAATTTCCTTCACATACAGACTTATTTGACATTCATCAATGTGATATTTGAGCAATTTATTTAGGTTAATGAATTAATCCTTACAAACTCGATGAGAAAAAAATATTTCTCTTTGAAGTGAATAGAAAATTAAGTGAGATGCCTAAAGTCATTTATGATGTCCATGGTTGGGCTAGGAAAAGATTCTCACTTACCCATATCAGCATCCTCATTGCAAGGTTGTCTTTTTGGAAACAAGGATATATATTAAACATGACTTTCTTTCGCTTAGCAAACAAACAAACTCACTGCAGATTGACCAACTCAAATTAGGAGTCTTGTATTTACAATTTCAATGCTGTTTTCCATAAAAAATGTCAAATTTATTCATGAACTATAAAACATTTTCACACAGACTTGGCCAGTGCTGTTACAAAGCACCCAGTTTCTATCTGCCTGGGAGATACTCATAAACCTCAAGTTTCATTTTACTTTATTCAAGATCCATTCTAGGCATTGGTTGTACCCTCAGTCACTCAGACTCCTGTGCTTTAATATTACATGAAGGAGTATCCTACACCCAAAGAAAATAGCTTTCTTACTCAGAGACATAAAATATCTGCACTCAACCCTACTGGGAAGGGGCGCTGTTAATCCTTGTTTAATGCAGGCTTTACATTTTTTAACAAGCTTCAAAAAAGAGAGAAAAATAGAAAATATAGCCATGACACTGTACCTTTTTGGCCTCGCTCCCCTGTAAAACCTTGTTGTCCTGGAATTCCTGGAGGACCTGGTGGCCCCTGCTCACATAACCCTTCACCTAAGCAAAATCAGGGGAGGTTTAATGACCTATTTGTGTTAATCTGACAGCAGCACCAAATACATGTATTCAGTACAAAAATGTATTTGTGCAGACGTTCTAATACACTCCCACAATCACAGACCAAACATTTTGGCAATTCAGACAGGACTGCTGGTGAAAACCCACACATGTAATTCAATCTCAAAAGGAAACAGTGATATTACACAACAATCATCAATTCTTCACAACCCAAACCATCTCCCACTGCTTCCCACAGCCTACACATTTCCATCTCTGTATACACTCTGATATTCAGCCTCATAAAAACATGCCTATGAATCATCATCAGGGCAAGGGCACTTCAGATGCCAATGCCATCTAGACACCAAATTCCTCCCTGAACCATGTTAGCCCCTCTCCACTACAGCTTTCCATTCTTATATTCCATCTGCCATTCCCTACTGCCCTTATACCAAAAAAGGAGCTAAGAGCTTTCATCCAAAGTGTCCACTCCCAAGCTAATTTCATGCGGTCTACACACTAGAATATTTATGAAATAAAACTGGAGTTCTGTGAAAAATTACATCCTGCTATCACAGCTCTTAGTAGAAAACAGTCTCTCCAAGCATTTATTAGATCATATCATGAAAGCTGAATTTACTCAAGCGAGTGTCCAAGTGGTTCCCTCCTGCTTTATGCCCAAATTTTAATGTAACTGTCATTAGTTGAATTAAATAGGATGTAACATAAAATGGAAATACACTTAATTTTGAACGTCCAGGCCAAATGTGCTAGACCCTGGAGAAACGTCATTATTGTGTGAGTTAGCACAAAGGTCCCTCAAGTCTGACAAGATTCTTCTCTTCTAGTGTAGCTGAATCTCACACAAGTTAACAGCAGGGCTCACTTGAGGTAGGAAAGAGGCATAATAAAGCCAGACTGCAACTCACACCACTGAATCCCCAAATTCTGTAACTCTCCTTAAGCCTAAAGTTCTCCTACAGATGTCTTGATTTGCAGTGGGAGCAACTTGGAGAATATACACAAATAGATCGCATGGACTTCAGCTGCTGATAAATGACATCTTTGGAGGTGGAATTAAAAAAACCCAAACAAACAAACTACAGAAACCCAAACCTAAACAAATGTCAAAGCTGTTTAGTCTCTTCTACTTGCTGTCTATGTGATCATCACTTACCAGGAGCAACCGATGGTGCAGGTGGCCCTGGGGGACCTGGTGGTCCTGGAGGTCCTCGTGGTCCCTCAACTCCGGGTTGCCCAGGTATAGAAACCCCAGGTAAACCTGGATCTCCCTTCTGTCCTCTCTCACCGGGTAAGCCAGGTGGGCCAGGAGGTCCAACAGTAGTGATCCCTAAGATGGGAAGGACTTAGCTCCTTGCTAGCTTAAAGGTTTAAATCACATTTTTGCAAGGATGACAGTGATTCACATTTTACCTTTTTAGAGATGTTTGTTTGAAAAATTGACCTGAGACTCAACAACTAAGTTTATGATGGAAAAAAAATATTACAGGACTAATGAAAGGAAGTACGGATGAGAAAAAAGAACATATACAAGCTGTAACATTAGAATGATAATGTTCCTCTCTGTGCATATATAAGGCACATACAGTTGTCACTGTTCACTCCCACTGTAGACTCAGATCATCTCCTACCAGACTTGTGGTACACAAAACTTTCTCTGTGCGATGCAAAGGATAATGTATATTATAGATAAGTGATACGAGATAAATTACCCCCAGCAGCATTAAGCTAGTATCTGATTAGCATCCTCAGTTCACCACAGCAAGAGCAATGAACGTTCATAATTCCTCACATTATCCCCAGAAGTTCAAGACCTCCCTTCAAGCTTGAAGGTAGCTCTAAATATTCTGCCTTCTGTTAAAAGGAGTGTAAAGACTATGAAGCCAAATACCCAATCAGACATTTGAGCATACAACTTAATTTAAAACTTGCACTCCTACCTGGAGATCCTGGCAAGCCAGGTGGGCCTGGCCTACCAGAGAATCCACGCTCCCCTTTGGCTCCTGGAAGTCCTGGCAATCCTTTACTACCTTTTGGTCCCACTGTTGCATCAATGCCTGGTCTTGGAACAACCTGTAAATGTTTCATGCTCATGTGAAACTACTTGCCAAGAAAAGAGTCACTGGAACTGTAAAGAGATGTGAGGGAGGGAAAGTTCAACATACTTTGAGCCTTATGCCAATGACAGGATGCTTTCCCCACTCCACTGAATTACCAGGGAAAATTCCAGTAAAGAGCACTCCCCAATAGGAAGCTGTTTGCCTGCCAAGCCAACATTAGTTACAACAGGCTTCAGTGAGGCTGACTCAGTCCTGCTGGTCTGAGGTTATAGTCTAGCCTGTGTTTGTGACCTAGCAAGTCCCAGAGCACAAAAGTGATCTTGAAAGAAGGAAACCATTGTTTCTGTCAGTGTAAATATAAAAATTTTACTGGTGCTGTTGGTGTTGTACCCGGAGATAGGATGCTCAGTCAGCCAAGAACTACAATGAAACAACACTGTCAACCAAATGCAGAAAAAAGAAAGGATCAGCAACTTACAATTCCAGGAGGACCAGGGGGACCCATGTCACCTTTTTCACCCTACCAATGAAATTAAGAGCATTTTTAATATTATGCAGCAGTACATAAACAATTTATTGCAAATATTCCTCAACACTGTAATAGCAGAGGCAATGCAATTACTACTCAGGCAGAACTGAACTCAGCGATGGCAAATTTTCCATCTATTACAGCAGTAACGACAAAAATCCTGGCATACCTTTTCACCATCTCTTCCTGGAGCACCGTTTATTCCGGGCCCACCGGGCAAACCCTTCAAGAAAAGGGAGATATAATCACACTCCGATCTTTTCCGTAGCAGAAGAAAAGCTTATAAAGAGTTTGCCTAGATTAAAAACGTATGAATTACTCACATCCCTACCAGGGTGACCAGGTTCTCCATCTTTGCCAGGCTTTCCCTTCAAAGACAAATATGCATTGAAATAAAATGCTTCAGTGGTAATGAATTCATATGGAAATCATGTTACTTGTTTCCCATTTTTCAATAAACCAAACTGTATCTAGAATGCAGTCCTTGGGACAAAGACATCCAAGAGATCAACCATAACCAATGGAGTTACCTAAACTGAGGTTTCCATTTTGAAAACTAGAGCACAAAACCATGAAAAGTCTGAGAGAAATGCTGGGTGAATACAGCACAAGATGATCTCCAGTTAACTACTGCTGATTCATTGTGTTTACTACTCCCTCTATTTTAACACTAGAGAAATCCATTATTTGGAAAACAGACCCTAACTCCCTAAATAGTAGAACACTGTACTTAATTAGGAAATTAGCATAATGTGACCAGTGAAACTAAATAAAACTTCGTGTTTGAATTTTAACTCTCCTTTAAACTCTCAACACAATGTTCTCATTAGTATCAATGAAAATACAAGATGAAGTTCTGCTCAAAGAAGTGACTTCTGAAGAACATATTCTGGCTGACCAGATTTGTCATTGCTGCAATAAAAGCAGGGCAAACTCCACTTTGTTCCAGACCATTCACTGGGCAGACAAATGGCACTTTATTGTCCGAGTTACAGAAGCTGTGTCTGGGGGCACCTGCTGGAACAGAACCAGAGCAGGTGATTGAGCTTCACCAAGTGAATCTTCCTCAGTGCCAAGATCAGCTCTCAGTCATTGAGAAGTCGATAGTAAGACCTCACAGATTTAGTGAATCAGAGTATAATGTGATCTGTGAAGTTTGTATTTACAAGTGGTGAGTTCTAACTCTCAGAACTGAGGTTTTAAGATTTCCTGAGAATGTGCAGAACTATCTGTTTGAACACATACACTGACATTTTAAAGGAGTATATCTGAAATGGCTTTGAGCCACACAGAATCCTATGGAGCCCTAAAATATAACTTTAAAGTAACTTAATAGCAAAACTGCACTTCAAGTATGCAACATACCCAGATTCAGAGTAATAAAACCAAACAAAAATATTGATAAACAAACTTTTGGCAAAAGGCATCTGACATATCCCCTCAGGGCTTTTATCCTTTCAGATCTTTGCAAATTTATGTGGTTCCCATTTACTTTTGCAGAGAGAAGCAACAATTCAAAACTCACTCAAAATATAATGAGACATTTGGCTTGGTAAATCTGCTTGTTATGCTCTTTAAAAGAGACAAATCAAAGCCCTTCTATAAATCTCAGCAACTAAGAAGGATTTTATCTGGAGTACCAAACATTTGTTTCCACTGTATTTATTTCCGATGGAAATTGGAAAACCTATCACCACCATGTTTCTAAACAGTGTTTATATATTGTCCAATTACCCTGAGCAAGACTTGTGTCTTGATTTTCAAAGGGGCCCATTTTGTTGATGAAACTATGCATTCAGAAGTTGTGGAAGTGAAGATACAGAATATTTTGAGCTGGTTACAGCTTCCCTTTTCTTTGCTGGTCCAGCCCATATTATTTTTATCCTATTTCTTAGCACTTCTGTGATATTCCTCAGCTTTTCTGAGCTGTGATATCCAAGGACATTTAAATTCCAGGATTGATTTGAGCCTAGTCAGGAATAAAGCAACTCCTGCTATCCCTAGATAAAGCTATCATGACTCATGCCCTCCCCAGATAGCATACAAATTGAGGCAGTCTCTTGGGAAGTGACAAATGGACTTTTGGTCTTAACAGTGTTCACAGACTTGGTTTTGTGACTCACCTCAGTAAACCCACTCAGAATGAATTTACATAGACTAGCTTATATACACCAATTATTATATACGCCAATCTCATGCTGCTTGCCAAGCCAGTACATGGCAAACTGAATGAAGACCCTTTCTAAAAGGAAAGAAAACTGCTGCTTCAGACAAGCAGGCCATAAACTTTGAAGGTTTTCACATGTTAACCTGATAACATAATTCTAACCATTTTCTCCTGCCCCCAAACTAAGATCCACATGTAGATAATTCTATCAGAAAGCACTGAGACTGCCACAGCAAGAAGCACTGTCATTACCCCTGTGCATCATCTACGAGTTTGCCAGGTTACAAGGAGGAAAAAAAAGTAGTCTCTTACCCAGAGGCTGATGGCCCCATCTGAATTCAACATTTGCTTAATTGTCAAAGATAACACTGAATGGAAAAGTAAATGTTTGGTTAAACAGACTACTTACTCTTTTGCCTGGTTCTCCTTGCTCACCTTTTTCACCTTTTACGCCACCGGGAAGACCCTGGACACACAAACGTCATCTTAAACTGAGCCCACAAGCCAGAGTAGAATGAAGTTACAGTTCTGATACAGATGCAACAAAATAGAACTAAGAGTTCTACTCACAGGAGGGCCTGGTGGCCCAGGAAGTCCTGGTGGGCCTGGATCACCTGGAATACCCTGTCAAGCATGGGCAGAGAAAAAGAGGATTAAAGCCTCCATCACTCCCTAGCAGCTCAGTTGATTTTTTTTCTTAAATAGAACTCTTTTTTTGCTGTCATTTAGATTCCAAGTTATTTATTCTTTCTTTGTGTGGAATTTCAAGTGCATCTATAAATTTTATTAACTGCTCATCCTGTTTATTTAGATGATTCACTCCACTAAAAACACAACTGCCTCCTGAGTGCACTGCAGCAGCCGGTTTGGTGGCCTACAGATGCTGTCCAATAATAAAGATAAAGAAAAAAAGGAAGGAAGAACAAACAAACACCAGATCCTGCTGAAATTATAAGAGCAACAGTCATTAGATTACTGGTAACTGCTGAAATTGAGAGGCCATCAGGATCAAAGTATTTGTCAGAAAAGCATCACAGGATCATTGTGTTAAACGTTCTTGTTTCTCTTTTGTCTTGTTACATCTTTGTACAAGTTATTAAATCTTTTCACCATTAACCTAAAGAAAAGTTACAGGCTAATGAATCCGCCAAAAGTTTCTGTGCAGTTTCCATTATTTTCTTGGAGTCATCCCAGACTTTTACAAGGCCATCTACACACTTGATTTTAGTCAGAGATCATTGGTGGAGGCACACACCAGAACTCTATGTGCATTTCACAAAAAAGCAACT
This sequence comes from Dryoscopus gambensis, assembly GCA_013389985.1. Lineage (NCBI taxonomy): Eukaryota > Metazoa > Chordata > Aves > Passeriformes > Malaconotidae > Dryoscopus > Dryoscopus gambensis. The sequence continues at coordinate 14,782 of WEIT01039447.1, read as the reverse complement.
GTAACATTGACATTTTTTACCGATCATGTACTACCAAGCATAAACTTAGCTGAAATAAAAACAAATTTGCAAACTTAGAAATCATTATAAATGTTGGTCAAAGGCAATGCACTCATAATATTTATAATTCTTATTGCTGTAAAAGGAATGTAGGTAGAATGCTTTTACTTTGTGCATTTACATAAATTAGTGCAAGTATAATTAGTCCTTCAGGGATCCCTGATGACAGAAGCAAATTACTCTGACCCCAATAAAATCAGATGAATTTTTGCTTCAATGACAGTGTGGTTAAAATGTCACCTTGTATTTTCTTAGAATTATAAAGACACACAATTCTGCTCTTTACTTTCTGTCCTATTACACAGTTACAGACAAAACCAGAGACCTTTCTAGGATGACTGTGCACTGCAAGGGTACACCAGCACATAATTCCAGTTAATGCCTTAGTGGTGCTTAATGCTCTTCTGAAAGGAAAGGTAACAAATGGTTTTGATCAAGATGAAGAGCAGAACTGCCCTACACCCCACTAAAACAAAATACTGGTGTGTCCCAAAGCTTTCTTCTCTGACATGTTTCCCAAGATAAGAAGATGGAAAGGAAGAAACTGATCCAAATACTGATAGAGGAAACAAATAGTTTAAAGTTCAGTTACTACAGTGACGTTTGCAAAATAATCAGAGCACAAAAATAATCACTCAACACTTTTTCCTCAAAATATCTACCTCAACTCTTGTATTACTCAGGGTGGTATGTGAGAATATCACAAAAACTTCAAGGAAAATGTGACATCCAGGCACCCACGGTCCTGCTGGTTTTGCTCAGACTGTCTGTGGCACCCAGAATTACACAGTACTGCAGAACAGTCCCCAGTGAAAAAGAAAGAAAAAAAAATGTAATAACTTAAAAAATGCTAACTCTCCCAATGACTTTCTGGCATTTATGCGTGGGGAGGGATCCATACAAATCAAACCAGTATTTTGAGCTTACTTGTAACAATATGACTGCTATTTACTTTTGAGATGCCAGAAACAGGGAAAGCACTTTATTCAGACCACAAGGAATAAGGATCTCGGGGCATCACTAATAACAAGAAAAGAAGAAATTGAATTAAAATTTTTGAAAGACTTCTTCACAATGGATGACACAGCTGGTTATTTAGTGGGACTCTGAATCCCCAGACTGCTTTGAAAATTGCAATTCTGGGTGTTCCAAGCAATGGGAGTATTTTAACTGCTTTTAATGTTACTATGAACTGCCTTTAATAGAGTTTCTTTAGAATAGTTATTTTACTAAGGGAAGCAACAACTAATGTGACTGGCATGCTTTCTATTAAAGGAAGAGTACTCAGGCCTGGAATATGCGGTACTCTGAGAAAAAAATTAGAACCCCTGCAGTAAGAAGGATGCGACCATATATGAGCCAAAGCAAGAGAGGCTGCAGCTTGATCACACACTCACTGCAGATGGGTGTAGTGTCCCACTCACCTGATCTCCTTTCTGAAACTCAATGTCATTTGGTCTTTTCTGTTCTCCAATTTGTCCTGGTGGCCCTGGAGGTCCCTGAAGACCTTGTTCACCCTAATGTGTAGGAAGATGCAGTTTGTTACAGGAAATATAAGCAAAAATGGCAAGCATAACTATTTTGAAAGTAATAAGCAAAAATATCATTATGATCACCTACTCACTTTTTCACCTTTGGGTCCTTGGAAATTCAAACCCATATTACCCTGCAAAAAGTATAACTCATCAGCCCTTGAAAGTCACAAATAAACAGAAAGAAAGAAAAGAGTCCACCACCACCATCAGTGTGAGAAAGACAATACCTTGGGTCCTGGCAGCCCTGGTGGACCAGGAGGTCCCTATTGAAAACAGAAACCAAGAAACAAGTCACTGAAAGCACTTTGCAAAGCCCTGAAGAAAAAAACCTCCACAACAATGTTGCAGCTTTGATTCCTGTGAATTATCTGCATGCTGACAAGGCACCTTCCTTTGAAAACACATGTTATTCAACTTCACAAATATGTAAGAAACTAGTTCTTCCCTTAAGTGAGAGACTAAAATGAAATTAAAGTCAGGTATTAAACATCATAGTCTAAATAAGCTAAATCTTGTCTCATGTTTCATACAGGTAAGAAGCCTACATAACGATTCAGCACCATTTAAAGCAAAAAGATGTCTGGGAACAAGTTGTTTTAAAAGTATCCTATTTAAGCATGCACAGCTCCAGGCTGAACTGAATGCATGATTGCTGCTGTGTTCATACCAAGTCCTGACTACCATGATCTCTGCCCTTTACTGACCTGCCTCTGAGAACACAAAATAAAGTAGTAAATGTCCCATTTAAGGCTTTATGAGCAACAGGTTAAAGAAACTCACCGTCAAACCTGGGGGCCCTGGGGGGCCAACTGGACCTGGTATTCCCACGGAGCCGGGTGGGCCCTGTTGAGGAAGGGGAGGAGGCCGTGAGAGGCACCTTTTTATGAAAAAAATCCAGTGAGAGCTGTAAGCTCAAATAACCCCAACAGCTGGCATCCCATACATGTCAAATCAATGTAGCTGACCACTAACCTACCAACCTGTGCTTGTGGAAGGGCCTAAAGGAGTGTACATCACGTTAAAAGAGTTCTGCTCTTAACATCAGTGCATCTCTTTGGCTCAGATAAGGGAATGCCTTTTTGTTTGTTTTGAACTACTTTTGTGCTTTCTTTCTGTTCATGCACTGAGAGAGAACAACAGAACGCTTTGTATTTGTGATTCCTACCAGCCAGTAACAGACAATAGGGAAGCACAGATCAGAGGAGCAGAAATGCTAACAGGCTCAGTCTGGTCACAGAATAGCGTGGGGCTTGCCTCTCTGTACCAGGAAATGGGAGTCTGGCTTCTGTCCAGTTCAGACCGATAGACTCATTTTCGGCTCCCCTTGTTCTTCCACTAAAGCATTGAATGGCTCAGTGGGGAAGCACAGGGCCTGGAGTCACTAGCTGTTTTCACAGAGCACTGCTGGGAGAACAGAAACACTGTTCAGGAGGTGCAACATGAGGAGAACAGCTGAGGCATTACCCTCTCCTTCCCACCATCCAAAACAGCAGCTACAGCCAGAATGCCAGATGTGACTTTGACTCAGAGTGAAGAAGGGAAGGGAATTCCAGAACTGATACAAAAAGTGTCTATGAAGGGGGAGCAGCAGGGAAAGCAGGGAAGCAAATCAGTAACTGAGTCCTGCTGTCTGCTGGATACCACCTTCCTGAACAGGGGGCCTTCCAGGCTTCTGTGGGTCACCCTGTTAAGAGCAATATGGAATCACACACTTTCCCTCAAGCCATAACTCAGAGGTACATTAAATGTGAGCCCTGCATCTCCAAGAAAACATATGGATCCCCTAGCACCAAAGCTGCCAATTGTGCTGTAATGAAAATACTTTTCATGTTATCTTTTTGGCAGAGCACAGCCTAATACTACTTTATGCAACTTACAGGTATCCCTGGAAGACCTGGAAATCCTGGGTCACCCTTCTGTCCTGGTAGCAAGGATGTAATTATTTCACCTGCTTCACCCTAGAAGAAATACAGTTGACTTTAATCAACAACACATTTTGCAGTACCTTATCACCATTTTGACTCCAAAGGGCACATAGTGGCTCCTGAGACTCTGAGCTATGCTATACCCTAGCAGTACACTTTAATCCAAGCACTAGATTCTCCAAGAATAGGTCTTTTTAGGAGAGATGAAGATTCTAAAGGGCTAAACTAACAAGCATTAAAAGGTTTATTTTGTACAAAGACATCAGCATTGATTTAAATTCCAAAAGATTAGGGGACTGAAACACAAATTCTTCACAGAAGAAACATTCCAGCTTCATGTGAAAGCAGTGGATAGGACACAACAGAAAAAAGGTTCATTCAGCTTTTTCCAATGTCCCAGCTCATGAGATTCGTGCTGAGTGTGCTGTTACAACAGTTATGCTTCGTGGTCTATACTGAAGCAGTTTCTTAGTGATTTCAGGGAATATCTTTGTTTTAAAAGTATCTGTTCTGATGAGATTGTCCTTTAATATCTTGAAAATAACTGAGAAGAAAAGGAGCTGAAAAAGACAATTCAGCTTAACCGTCACAATTTTCCACTACCAGTGTTATGCTGTCCTCTCAGGAGTAAGTCTGTGGGTCAAGTTTCCCCTTAAATAGATTTGAATCAAAACTGATGTTTTGGCCCATGCTCAAATCGGTCAAAGGTACAACAAAACCCTTAAAAAATAAAAGGGCTTCTTAAGGTTCAACATTAGATCATGAGACTCTTTACAACATCAGGAGAAAAGGCCATCTATGTAACACAGAGTACAAAAAACATTTTCATAAGGAACAAAAGATGTTGTGCTATTCTTGTCACTGGATATTTTAGATCACTGTTGTTTAGTCTTTAGGAGTGTTTTGAGTAAGCACAGGCAGACTAATGCACAGGTGCATTTGGGTGTTTGTAGACATTTTGTTAACCGGATGCCTCAACACTGACTCTCACAGTCCCAAGGAAACAGCTTCAGAAAACACTTCAGAAAACACTCTGCTACCTCTTGAGTTACTGACCCAAATGAAGCTACTGCAGAATTTCCAGTTAGCTGCACTGGTGGGGCCTAGAAACACCAAGAATGTCACTCCCGATTCCAGTGGATGCACACGGTCTTGCATGAAATAAGCAGGTTACTCATGGCAGATCACACTGCACACCCATGCCTGGCAAGTACCTGGATGTGAGAGTACAGCACACTTACCTTCATACCTGGCAGACCAGGGGGTCCCTTTGTTTAAGAGAAACAAAAGAAGAAAGATCAATAGAAATAAATCACTGGTATGTTATTTGCAAACCACTAATCAGATCTATACCATGAGGAAATCATTAAAGATAGAAACTTATAAAAATATATGGAACAGGGGAAAATAATTTTTTTATAAACTTCAGAATCAAATGGAAAAATTAGAGAAGAACTTTCACAGTGAAGGTTGAGCATTAGAAGGCTTATATTTCCCTTTCTTACCCATTTGTTTCTATATTGCCTATTATCCATCCCATCTACTACACCTCTGTTTGTCCTTTGGTTCTGACAGTCACTTTGCAGTACTGACAGTACATCCTTGTGGTTTATACTGAAAATACCCTACAATGTCTCTTTTTTCTGACCCATTTATCACTAGTAAGACTTTTCAGATGTACCAGATATCAGTATCAAGATCTTACTTCTCTGACACATATGCATGTATTTGTATTTTTCTGCAGGTGGTAAAGCATCTCAGCATGTGAGAATTCAAAGAGGTTTTTGAGCTTTAGCACGGCATGCAGCAGAAAAATCTCACTTTCATTGGACATCTAAAATGGTCTGATTTAATAAATAGGAAGTTCTTTTAAGTTTAAAGAAAAACTGCAAAAAGAGGCTGATATTTATCTCATTTTTCACAGTAGCAGTCTTTCAGTGGACTACAAGTAGTTGATTGGGAAATCTTTTACTTACAGGAGGCCCTTGTAAACCAGGAAAACCTGGACTGCCTGGGAATCCACGCTCTCCCTTAGGGATGAAGAAAATTATTAGCCAAAACCAAACCAAAACATAACAAAATTAGATAAACAAATTTTCACTCAAAAGTCTAGTGTCATTGTTAGCTTATGACTCCAGAATAGCAAATTGTATTGGAACAAGCTGTAGAATAATCACTTAGTTAATTCATACAACTGATTGAAACAGAAATTTCCACAGTCCAGGCAAAGTACTACACTACAGAGATGGAAAGCTCGTGGAATGTTTTAGAAGATCAACTTTTCTTCTAGGAAAATCCAAACGTGAAGCTAAGGAGCATTGCAGAATAAAGTGACTCCCTCAAATAAAGACACTGAATCAGTATTTTCAATATAATATTATTAAAAAAATAATAATTAAAAAGTCTCACTGTTAAGTAATAAGTTTTTCTTGGTAGCAAGAGTCTACTACAATGATGAGCACAGCATCTGAGCTAATTATCAGACACACCTCTCAGCTGTAAGCTGTACAGTTAAGGATTAGAACATAGAGTTTAACTACACTGGCTGCAGAGTACACAGTTGTGTCTTGGTCCTGGCAATTTCTGGCAAAACTTGTGCTTTAAGTACCAGACCATGACCCCTTTTTTCAAACAGGTGTATAAGTCTGAATTATCTTGGAATTACCTGCACAACTCAGTAACAGCAAGTACTGTTGCACGCAAGAGACTAAATCTACTGGCTACAGCCGGGAGAACAAGAGCTCTTTACCATACTATTGTTGCATTAAGATTTTTAAAGGAATTCCAACCTTTGTTCCATTGCATCCTGGGATACCCTGAGGTCCTGGTGGCCCATCTTGTCCTGGCAATCCCTTTAAAGTGGAAAAGAGGAAAGAAGAGTTAGATTGCAGGATGCTCTTCTGGGCTTGAAAGACAAAAGGGAACAGATTTGTATCTATACAGCCCATTCCTACTCACAGGAAGTCCTGGTGTTCCTGGAAACCCGGGAAGCCCTGGCGGTCCCTGGAAGGAAATTAACCACATTAACCACGTGTTTGAAACAGTATGGTAGGAAGGGGTGTGCTAAAGGATTTACCTTGATTTCACTAAATGTAATTTATTTGTGTCAATATAAGTAAAGACAGAAAGAAACATCTGAATCACCCGTAAAAAAAAAAAGAATGCCATGCTGACATGGCATTCAAGGTTCTTACCAATCTTTCAGGGAAATAGCCACAAAAACATAGAACAGACAGTGCAGGGCTACTAAAGTAATAGATTAGAGATATACAGAGAAAATAAATAAATACTCATGGTGTGGAAAATGGATGTGGCCCAATGAAGTCACAGATGTATCAATTATTACCAGTTGAGGTGTCTGACAGAAAAAGCACAGGCACAAAACCTAAAGGACTTCCAGTCAAGTCCATCTCTCCTGTATGGACCTTAGACATACTGCCTCTACTTCAGAACACATTGAAACAAAGGTACTGGCACTTCTTTAGGCCCTGTATTGCAAAACAGATCAAATAAGTATTGGGGCTGCTCTCCCGAATGAGTTTATGAAATACAAACAATACGTAAGATTGTATTGCTCATCCAATCTCGTGTTAATTATAAAAAGTAGTACAATCTCTTCTAGCTGGTAGATAGATTACTCTCCAGATTTGAGTCAGTTTTTTTTCTTGTCAGTCACCACTTCTGTATGGACTCACTCAATGCCTGTCAGCCTTTATTCATTATTCCAATCTATCACCCTAAAACTGCATCAATACTTACTCTGATTCCTTTGGGTCCAATAGGCCCTGGAAGACCATCGTCACCCTAAAAAAAACAACAAAACAAACAAGAACCCACACTCAAGCTGCAGTTTATCTTTCTATCAAATTAAACAGTAAGCCTAAACTTTCCTACATGTTCACAGTAAGTGGACTAAAAGTTATAGTAGTTGTTATTTCCTGCGTTAAAGAGTTCAAAATTATTTTAACTTTTGGCGTTGGACTCTAAGCTGAAAAGTATTTTTTCCAGCTGATTAACCACGACTGAGAGGAAAGTTTTCCTTAAGGCCACGCTGCTCTCAGGTCGCGGACAATCACAGGGTCAGGCCTCCCATGCAGCATCCTCCAGCGGCCTCTTGTGGGCAGAGCAGGGGAGCCACGGCTCAACGCGGATCACACTGTACCGGTGTTACCTTGCATTGTGATTATCACAGAATCACAATGCAGAACTTCGTATCAAAATCTTAAGAAGATGCATTCATGGAATAAAAGTGTAACAAAAGTTTCTAGTCCAAGAACCCTGTGCTGTTTCACTCTTGTTATATCCAATGAATCTTCTCTTTCAGTGTAGACTTCCTTTATGTTTTTCCTATCACCTGCCTATTTTTTCCTTCGCTTCTTTTTGATGTGTTTCTGTTAGGTTTATACTGTGAGCATTTACAAAAAAAATGGCAGATCCTGAATATCCTTATGTATGGTAAAGGAAAATATATTCAGAGGAATTTTCCTGCTGAATTACACCATCTGAGTGTAATGATGCAATTCAGTAGTAAATAGAAATAAATGGAACTCCTCCAGGGGAAGCTAGGAGCATTCCTCAGCTCTCTGCACACAGATTAAACGAGGCCTTCATTTGCATCACCCCACCCGAACCCAGCCCAGGAATCCCATCCCAGGAATGCCACCAGGTGCAAACAACAGTTTACCTGCACAGTAGGAACCCTCAGGGCAGCTGAGAGCAGAACTCTGCTCTTATCAGTAACCTCTGCTAAGCCAGGATCTCGTTAGTGCAAGGACTAACAAAGCTACATCACAGCACCTTGCCAAACCTGTTCTTTGACCCTAATCTGCAGCACCTAGTGAAAGGATACAAGTGCACAGGTAGTGCTGGCAAGCATCTGTGTAGGTGAAGAACTGGATAGGAAACTCAGAGCAATCTTTTTCCACTGGCTGACTATTCAAACTAATCAACCAAAAGAACCTACGTTATACCCCAACATCCGAAGATTTTGACTATTAAACCAATGATAATCAGGAGTTCTGGAACTGCTTAGGATCAGCACTACAATTAAGCTAACACTGCCCAGCACCTTCATGCCATTCAAGTGAACTGGACATACCTTTGAGCCTCTTGGACCAGGTGGTCCTTCTGGTCCTGGAAATCCAGGCAAACCTGGCTGTCCTTCCAAGCCTGGGAATCCCCTTTCACCCTACAAAAAGAATAGGTGGTAGTGGAGGTAAAATATGACATAAACAAAATATGTGATAGAAAAATTTAGAGCACACATTATCTTTCTGCTTTTCTGTAGGAAGCCACCACACTGACAAATTAACATTGTGATCAAACATCTCACCTGCTTAACTTCAGAAATTCCTGAACACACACACACACACACAGATTACCTTTAATTACAGCACTTAAACTGATTTCATAGGGTGTTTATCCCATGCAAACCCAATACAAGTACTTCAGCACGGAGCTATACAGTTGGTCTGCTACCTCATCTGAAAAGTGAGGCTGTGAAGTAGTGTTACTGTCTCAGGCCAGGATATGAAAGGGTTAGTGTGTCCCTGAAGGAGAGAGAATGAGGAATTCAGGAGTGCCAGATAAGGAAAACATTAGGCAAAACCAGATTTCGGAACAAGCTCTGGCATGAACTGTGTTTGCACACTAAAAAAACACACCTGTGTACAAGAGGCATGTCAGATGTGTGAGGGGCAAACCAGGCTACACGTGCCTACTAATCTCAACCTGGTCACTCTTCTTCACATTTTTGTTAGAGCAAGTAGCATCTACAAATGGTTGCTAGAACAGACTTTTAGCAGAGGGTTGGCCTTGTGTGTCATCTAAAGTTGAAGAACTCTTCTCTAAAATGCAATTATGCCAAGGTCTCCACTCTAAACAGTCACAGACTGGGCAAGCCAAGGCCTTGAAAGAAAGAGGAATATGAAGCCAAACAGCTAAGAGAAATAGAAGAGGCAACAACAGATGCTAGTGAACTCTAGTATTGAAACCGAAATGAGTATTTTCCAAGCCCACTTTGAAAGTGAGCAGCAACAATGAGAGCCTTGCATGAGGAAACTGTTGCCAGAGCAACTCCTGTGGTGTTTACCAGCAAACTACCCCCAAAAGCAAACAGATTGTTTGAAGGACTGTGCTTGGGGACAGCTGAGGGAGTACATCAGACATATCCTAAGGGAACTTACATCAAAGTTCAAAATAATTACAGTGGAAATAGCTGCACTGTAATCCCTATTTTTGATAAAAATTGGTTAAAGAAATGTGGCAAATTGGGTGGGGAGAGAAACCATGCTGATCCTCTTCTCTTTGAGGTGTTTTTTAAATTGTGTTCTACTTAAACAGCCTATAGATGATTCCAGAAGTGACAATAATTTTCAGATGTTGCTTCTGGCCCCAGATTTTTCTTATTGCCCACATCATACTGATTTTCATGAAGATTTGGATGCTAGAAATTTTGGCAGAAAAAACTGCCAGCTCACTGCAAGAACATACTGAAACTGAAAAGTAATGTAACAAGTCTTCCACAAAAAGTCAATGCCAAAAAAGGCATTATATCGTTGCGGATAGAATGAGATTGAAATTCCTGGTTAGTGTGCAATGAATTTTCTTAAAAAATGCAAAAACTCACTAGCCAGTTCTGCTTACACAGAAAGAACTGAGGAAGTTTGGATACTTCTTGTTTCAGACTGGAAGCTACTAAACTAAAACATAAATAGCAAAGGTTTAGGTCAACTCAGATTTTCTCTTCCAATCCTGAAAATACAGAATTGTTTCCATAGCAAAATAAAGATGCACCAGCTATAGAACCATCATTTGCTTGGGGAATGGGCAATCTGATCTGAATTGCCCTCAATCAGCTACACCCATACAGCAAAACTGCCAGCTCACAAGCTTGAACATGACTGTTGCTTGGAGGATAGAAAGAAAAAAATATAGTTGGGAAACACCCTAAAATTATGCTTTGCTGCAGCAAGACATAGCCAATTAAACAGGGATACAGAAAAATTTGGCAGAGTTCCATGTACTCCTATAATAGGATACAAGCAGGGATAGATGCAGTTTTAAAGCATGCACAAGTAATTCGCATTTCTAGAATTTACTCTCCAAAATTACGTATTTATAAATAGACAGTATGGGGAGAGAAACCAGAATAATTACTTACATTGATGTAGTATACTTATAGCAAAAAAAAAATTGGAACAAAAAAAATCCAGAAAAGCAGTAGTTGAACAGCCCATTTTAATGCCTAAACACATGCAAGAACATGGCTGTAACATTTGACAAGAGAGGCACATACTTGCTTTCTGTCCTCGCTATGAAAATAGTGAACTTTACAGAATCTAAAGACATTTAACTATGGGTGGCTGCTCAAAACTAAATTCATGTACAAATGTCCACAGTAATATTAAGATACACAGCATGGAAGAAGTGATGCCACAGCCACCCATATTGCTCTCCACCTTTCTAAACAGTAGAGTGAAAATAACAGCTGCCTCAGATTATGCTAGCCAACAAATTCTTCTCAACTTGAAGAGCACTAATTTAACACATTTAAAACTACAGTATCTAATCAAGACATATGCAAAACAAACACAGTGTTAAAAATGATAGCTTAATGCAACAAAGAAATCCCCTCTGATAGGCCTTGCATTCTTCAAAATATATCAAATTTTTTCAGGATGTCATCTGTGGCTTCTTTTGTAAGATGAGTTAGTTGAGGTTTAATGGTCAGTGGCCACTTACTGGGATTGTAAACATTTCAGTATGCAGGGCCATATTCGACAGTTCAGGTCAGCAGTTACGAAGCACACACACCCATTATGGAACTATTCTTGACAAAGTGATTAAAATCAGAAGTTTTAACTCCTCCTTAGGAATTTGTATACAACAGTGAAAAGAAAAGCTGAGCTTGGGTCACAACCGGACTAAATTTTACCGTGATAAAGGCAGAAGGAAATAGGCATCTTGAGGACAAATACTGGTAATTTTCTTCTGAGACTCAGCATTCCAGAAATATACATCCAATGAGACGAAGAGTGTGATACCACAGAACATGTGGCCTCACCCTGAGGTGATCAAATTAGATCAACTGTCCCTAGTATTTGTCAAAAATAGCATAATTTGCAGCTATTTTGAGGGAAACCTGCATCTTAGGTTTTGTGAAAAGCAGAGTCCCACCTTAAGCTACATGCTTCTATCACAGCCACAGCATTGTGCTGCAACATAAACTGTGTGAAGGAATTGATTAGGCTGAAAAGTAGTAAAATTTACAAGGAAACTTCTTTTCAGTGAGATCAGTTCACCAACTGCTCTGAGCAGGGCCTCCCAAGCCCCAGAGGAGCATAGGAATACCTGGCATGGGGAAGGTATGAAAACCATTTCAGCAGCAGCACTTATGCAAAACCCACAGCAGTCCTGGGCTAAGTGCCCTCAGCCTTTATCAGCTGGAGCAGCTGAGACTCAGTACCACCCCCTCCTCTTCTTCCCCAATCTTTATCAAGCTGATTTTATCAGCAGCTTTGGATCTTCTTTTCAGATAAGGTAAAACCAGCCTTATAATCTACAAGTCTTACTGGTTTCTCTTAAAATTGCTCTGTGTGCAGCATCTGCCCTGTTTATTTCTTTAGCTAGCTTTTACTCAGGAACCAGCTTTTAAGCATTTAAAGCAGGTTCATCTCTAAAGTGCAGAGCAATATTTATTTAAGACCTAGTTGCTTAAGTGAAAAGAATACGCTTCCTACAGTTGAAAAGTGAGAGCAATTCCTATAACCATCTGCATGGAACATTTTAATCAAACATTTCAGCTTTCATACCCTCGCCAAATCCAGTTCACTTCCGAGCTGCTTACTTTGAGTAACAGCAAACTGGGTCCCAGCTGCAATCAAAATCCCAGCTTTTACTGATTTCTTTCTTCATTATTTCATTTTAGGCATGTTTGAACTTTATCCATTTAGCATTTAAGTTTAGTAAGGTGGGTTTGAGAAGACAAAGAAAACGTAAGTGTACTGATTTTTGTCAGCTGTTGTACTATGGGTTTCAAAAAAAGCTTA
>WEIT01039446.1:6759-21962 GCA_013389985.1 Dryoscopus gambensis | reverse complement strand
TTGAGTAACATGAATGATAAACATAGCAAAGTCTATAAAATGTCTCTGGAGTTCTAATAAAGAGTTTTCTGCTTGAACCTGTTCCTGGGATTGGTCTGTGTCGTGTCTGCCTCAGCAGTGACAATCAAGATGTTTGGTAACTGTGGGTTTAACCAGCAGCCAACATCAGTGAATCATTTGCATAGGTTCAGTGTCATACTAGAGGTTTTGCATGCAATCACACATATAATCAGGCAACACAATCAAAAGTCTTCTGAATCTTTCATGTGATGCTACTAAACTGATATCACAACAAATTCAGTTCCACACATCTGTGGTGCAACTGTATTCCTAACATTTTATGAAAAAAAGACTCTTTAACACAAGCCATGCAGACTGATGCCAGGTTGCCAACTGATCCTGCATCTGTTTCCTATGAAATGAAAGGGCAGGAAGAGGAAAAATTCATGTCTTGCACAGTGTTTTTTATTATTCCCCAGCTTTGCAAAAGCTCTGTTGCTTCAGCCATCATTAGATCTCACAAACTCGGGAGTAAAACAACTTGATTTTCCTAAATAAAATTTGTTCATTTCACCACAAACACATCTGTGAACCAAGGAAATCTCATCTGAGTGAAATAAGACTTTGTTCTCTTCTTATTTCCCTTTGTTAAGTGAAGGAAAATTGGTCTTTTTTGCCTTTTTTCTTTTTGTTTTTTTTTTTTGGGGGGGGCGGGATTTTTTAATGAGCAGTAGTGTTAAACACCATCTTTATGCCACCAAGATCAGAGTCCTGTTGTAGTAGCCCCTGTAGTAGCAAGCTCCCTTTGTTCAAGGAATAAAAAAGACAACAAATAAGAAGGAATAGTCTTCATCCCAAAATCTTATTCCTTACTATGTCAATGTGCTTCCCAAATGTGTAGGCTCAGCCAGCCACAGATCTGCATGAATTTATCTGGGGATATGACTGCATTTATGGTTTTCTAAGAGCATGACAATCTGATTCCCTAAATAAGAGAAGTATTTTTGGGGGGGAATGATCTCCCACAAGCCTAGTCTGAGAAAACACTCAGGTTTGTACTATATGTAATAAACAGAGTGAACGCAGCTCCAGCTGACCTATGGGTGCTTACAGTAATAGACTGAATCACATCAAAAACTTCATTAGCAATATTGACCACGCTTCCATGCACTGCTAATGGGGAAAAAAAAGCCATTGATTCTATGAAATGTAGACACCATACTGTAGAACCTTACATCTAACCAGGAAATTCTTAGTCCTTATGCCTGAGATTGTATTCAGAGTTGATGCTTTCTGCATTCAATTACAAGTTACATACATACAATAAAGCCATTTTCATTACTGCAAATCATCTACAAATACCTGCGACAGCAATTTAGCATACTGTTGTGAAGTAATTGCTGTTTTCTAGCCTCTGCTATCACCTCTTCAACAAAATAGCAAATATTCACTGACTTGAACCAAGTTCAAAGGATCAAACCTTCATTAGAAGAAGGGGTGACAAAAATACCTTACACAGATATTATCAGCTATCATTAAGTTTTTAAGCATAATCTGGGATTGGCTCCTTATTGTGGTTTTTTTTCTGTTGGTCAGTATTTAAGAACATGTAAGAACTTTGGTTAAATGGTTTCTTAGTGTGTCTGTAGTAAAATAATAACAACTGAATATTCACAAGATTTAGATGCTGCCCAAAATACATGTGGAGGAAACAGCAAAAATCTCAAAGCATGTGTTGTAATTGAAAATGAGAGTTCTGGAAAAAGGACAGTTTAGGGCTAACCTATTGGAGTTGTATAAGGGTTTTTTTACAATCAATAATGCTAACCCTGGCAGACAGAAAGGAAGTTTTCAAACCAAGACTTGGAAAAGGAAAGGATGGACTTCAGTCATTTATCTAAAATGCTTTAGACCTTAAAAGTTAAGTTTAAATTATATCTTTGGTATGTAAACATTTTTAACCCATATGCATATGGAGAACCACAGCAGCTATGCTCATACAAGAAAAATACCACCAGAACAGTGTCAGGATGGATCCTGATTTGTTTCGCTATTTCTTTCTTTTAATTTGTGAGTTTCAAATGTAAATATGTATTCTCCCATTTGTTTTTTTCTTCTACTATTTTTCATAGAGCATCTTTAAGGTGGTTGGAAAGGTCCTAATTAATGCTCCTCCGCAAAATATATTATCACATCAGTGTTCTGCTTGTTATTAAGGTAAACTGGAACAGAATAATCTGTTCTCAACAGTTTGTTCATCATCATTCAGCATCTACTGAGCAGGGGAGGAACCTCTCATGAGTTATTGGAAGAAATTCCCTGTGTGTTTGGACCAGGGATCCAGTCCCTTCTACCCGCCATGGCCTCCAGAGGCACGTCTCACTCTGAAGAATGCTAAATGCCCGAACAGCACAATTTTCCTCTTAGGCAGAATGCCTGGAAAGCAGAATTGTCATTAACATGAAATTGCTTCGGCCAGCACTTAAGCTCAATAGGATAATATTTAAAGCATTAACTACAGGCTTCCAGCTGAGCTCTTCAACCTTTCTTTTCTGTCACATTACACAATACAACTGCTTTATGCTGACTATCTGCCCTTTCTTCCTCTTTCTTAGGCTTATCTCAATAGGTCCCATCTCAGAGTCACTGAAAGGAAGAAAGAGAAGCTGAATATATCTGACAGCTATTTCTATCAGATAAACTAAAGTTCCAATGACTGGAACTCTTTTGCCTTTCAAAGGCCTTCAGTCCCCTGATGTTTTCTCATGCAATATAGACCTTTCTGAAAACGGGGGGTTGCTGTCACTGTCTTTGTGCAGTGATGTGGGACCAATCTACCTTTGATTTGCCAACTTTATTGAATGATAAACACCTTTGCTGAGGGCAAGGGGAGTATGGCATCACTCAAAGGAAAGTATAATGTTATTGACTACTTTTCTAACTGCCCATCAAAATAAGTTTTAGTCTTAGTTACTGATATCAATCTCCAGTCCTCTTTAGGCCAGGTTGTTCTCTATTCTAACAGTGCCAAATGGGCACATAGAATGTTTCCCTCAATGATCTTTCAGATTAAAGTGAGTATATTGATTTGAGCTCATTTAGGATAAAAATTACCCTTCAATGGAAACATCTTCTAGCTTCTTCAGCCAAAAAGAAAGCACACAGAACAATGTGGCATTTTCAAAATTAATTGGCTTGGCTGTGGCAGAAAGGGAAGGTCTTTGAAGTGACCTCCAGGAGGTCCATGATGTCTCAGAACAAGAGATGCATCCTGGGTATGCTAAATCCTCTCTGTTTCACTGGAGATGAAGTTTTCTGTGCACATCTACATTGAGCAGCAGGACATTTTAGCCCCAGCTTCACTGCAACTTCTGTTTAACATGGAGTGGGCCTGAGTCTCTTGCTGTTGAGCTCCAGTAAAGTAGAGCTCTGCCCTATTAAACATTTATTGTACACTGAGTCCAAAGCAAACTCCAAGAACAAAAGTTATAGTTTTGTCAAATTACTCTGGCTACTAAAATGGTTATAAAATTTATTAGTATGATTATGACCTATTAAAGTCACATTAACTTTTTAATATGCCTGGGGTTGCCACTGTAATGTCTGATAGACCTAACTGAAGACTTATTTCCTGTACTTTATGCTTCAGAAACAGACTTTTACAAACCAAATTATATCTGCTCTATAATTACAAAATTCCATAATGGAATCTTTATTAGTATTTCCAGTAGGCAAGGCTATACTCCTATTTTAAAATCTTCTCCACCTGCCTTATGGAATCTTGTCTTCTTTTTTATTTCCTTCCTTTCTTTTTATATGTAGTTCCAGATCTTGAGTGTCAGTTTGGAATATGATGAAGGCTGCTCAACAAGCTACCTTACTGGGTAAAGAGTCAAAGCTTTTAAGAGATAAAAGCTTTATTCCTGGCATAGGACAGGCTCAGAGTCAGAAAACTCTGCAATGGATTCATACATTTATTTCATGGTCCAGTGACAATGGTGTATTCAGGAGCAAACCTGCACATCATTGGTGAGAATTCTTTGAAAAGCTTATGAATATTATAAAGAGGCACTTAGCTCTAGTTACAGCAGCTTTACTGACTGCGAACAGCTACAGAAGATCCCTTATACAATGAGCAAATTATGATTAAGACGCCCTCTTGCTTCCACAGACACAAGCAAAACATGTAATTGTTTCTTTATTTAGATTCAGCACTGGATTTTCTAATAGAAGCTACTAGCCAGGTATTTACCTGCTCTTTGCTCCAGACGCTCCACATGACTTGGCAATGTGTGCTCTCAGCCTGGAAAACCACCTGCATCCTGGGCTGCAACAAAAGATCTGTGCCCAGCGGGTCAAAGGTGGGGATTCTCCCCTTCTACTCTGCTCTTGTGAGATCCCACCTGGGTCTGTTGCAGCCAGTTCTGGGGTCTCCAACACAAGAAAGGCATCAGCCAGTTGGAACAAACCCAGATGAGTCCACAAAGATGGTCAGAAGGCTGGAGTACCTCTGCCATGGAGACAGGTTGAGAGCAGTTGTTCAGCCTGGAGAAGAAAAGGCTCTGGGGAGTTCTTAGAACACCTTTCAGTACCTAAAGGGGCTACAAGAGAGCTGCTGAGGGACTTTTTATAAGGGTGTGGAGTGAAAGGAGAAGAGGAAATGGCTCTAAGATGAAGGTGGGTAGATTTAGATTCGATATTGGTAGGAAATTCTTCACTAAAAGGGTGGTAAGGCCCTGCCATAGGTTGCCAAGAGAAGCTGTGGATGCCTCATCTCTGGAAGTGTTCAAGGCCAGGCTGGATGGATCCTTGGGCAACCTGGTCCAGGGGAAGGTATTCCTGTCAACCACAAGCAGGCTGGAACTGTGTAGAGGATTTTTTGGTGAAGGGTGATCATATTATTCCCCTGCAAGTATTAAGCTGTGAGAACCCAGGCTGGATCCCTGAGAACGAGATACTGAACAGAGAATATGTGACAAAGTGATAAAGTGTGCTAGGAAGTGTCCATGAAAAGTGTCAAAAAAGGAACACAGAAAACAAAGAGGTATACAGAGCACAATGAGGTATACAGAATAATGGAACAAGAGGGGTTGGGAAAGTTAGCCAGATGCTGAAAGTGCTGTATTGCTGAAAACTACAAGCAAGGCAAAGACATGATAATCGCACTGCTTTTAATAACAAATCACTAATAATTTCATAATAACTTCGTATGTATAAGCAGAGAGAATTAAGCAATTGTAATACTTCTTCAGATGTGTGAGAACAGCTTTGTAGTGTGTAAAAGATTTGCTATTCGGGCAATAAAATGGAGTTATGCTCATCATATTGACGTCTGCTTAATCTCTCGAGGATCCTTCGCGTTTCTACACAACTTGATGGTCTTGAAGTTCCCTTCCAAACCGAGCTTTTTTATTATTCTACTAGGAAACATCTGACCCTTTTACAAATCTTAGTCTTAAATGTAATGTTTAAAATGCTTTTGAACATTTGAAAATTATTTGAACAGACATGTACAGAAACATTAGGGTTTAAGTACCATACCTCACTGAATCACGACCATTAGTAGAAGCTTATATCTATTGTGCAACAGATGTTTGTAATCATAAATTACCAGTGTGATAAGCAAAATTGTTCACAGGAAATGGTAATTTTAAAAGTTCTCCCTACTAAGGATAGTTTTAGAGTGGTTGAAATGTAAGTTTTTTAAAGACAAAGTCCTGGGTTTCTGTCTGTTTTTTTTTTTAACTTTTAATTTTATTTTGCCAGTAGAAAAAAGTTACCCATGACATGAAACAGTGAATAGATAAATATTTAATGATATGATTACCTCAATTCAAAGCTTCTGCTTTTTATATTTTACACAGAAATATCTGGGGGGTTTTGCCTCAGTATGTGTCTTTTAACGAAGCATTTCTCATGGTTCAAAAAACTCTTCCAGTCCTTTTTATAAATCTTGAAGACATAAAAAAATATTGCCATTCCCTTTTTACAAGTATGGATTTGACTGATTTTGTCAGTAGAGACAAAGTTAATTTCTCCTTACAGTAAATAAGAAACGCTGATCATCTTAAAAGCTGACTTGTTCTTCATCAAGAAACTTTATTATTATTTGTAGACTTCTGCAATGTCGTGAAGTTGCAGTCATATTTTGACATTTATCTATTCCTATGTATTAACACTTTTTTTTGTTGGTGTTCTGAAAGATATGAGCAAGGAATAGATCAATTTTTAACTTGGTCAAGTTTATCAGTGCATGGTAGCCTTATTCTGAGGAATGAGTTTTTATAAAAGCTTTTGATCAAGACCAAAAAGATACAAGTTTAAGGCCTACACTATCTCCTTCTATTGAAGTTGAAAAAAAAAATTATTGTTTTCTCTAAAAATTTATACAATTTTTTGTAAGACCTAAATCCCATAATTCACTGATTAAATATAATTTATGGGGAGCGCAGTAATTATTTTGAATCCTCTCTTCTTATTTTCAAATGGAAGTAAAACAAGGTGGTTGAAACCAAAATAAAATATCTGATTTATGGTCCATGTCAGATTTAGACAGAGCATCAGAAGAGGTCAGCTTCCAAGGTGTCTGCCAAGCCATTCCAACTGTGTTTGGCACATCAGAGCAGTATGTGTAGAGACCAGGTGGGGGGATTAAAGCTTGCAAACTGGGAAAGAACAGAAATGTTCTGACTTTTGTTTGCATTCGTTTTTTGGTGCAAAGGACAACCACAAGTAGAAGAGATTTCATTTTATTTCCTTTCATTTCATTCTTCTTCATCTGCTTGTTCATTATTTTATTTGTTTTCTTAAAGAAAATCTCAGATCCCATCAATAAACAGATTTACCTACATAGATAAAAGCAAAATATGCATTCTGGAAAATTGCACCATTTCTCTTCTGCTGAAGTACGTGAGCTGCTGTTAGAGTTCATTGTCCCACATCAGATCCTGCTACAGGTTTAGAGAAATATGCTAAATACACCAGAAGAAGCTATTAGCTTTTCAATTTTTATATGGCTTCTTTTTGATGATCTTGGAGGTCTTTTCCAGCCTAAATGACTCTGTGATTCTATGACCTCTCCTTCTCCAAAATTTATTCTTGTTTGCTGCCTTGAAAATTTAAGAGGAGGTTGGTATTTCCCACTCCTAAAGCATACCACTGGGTGGTTCATGACAAACTCCTGATGGGAAATAGGGTGGATAACATACATGGCCATTTTGAGCAGACTGGATCGCTGTTGAACCCAGCACGAGGGAGCAAGGAGAACAAGACAGGGAACAGTTGACGTTTAGCAGAGACATGCTGAAATTAGTCTGTAAAAAGACAGCTTAATGCAATAGCAGGGGCCTTCCTGATAACACATTAGAGGGTTGTTAGACTAATCTTTTCCTCATTAGTTCATTCTCTGTGGTTTGACACTTACAACTTAAGACCCCACGAGTTAACCAGGCTGAAGCAACGATGGAGTCCTGCCATGTACGGTTATTACCCTCTGCATGGAGCAATTAGGAAACACTGATGAGCATCCCAGGAGGATCCCCTGAAGAGCCTCACTGCTGAATGTCATATGAACAGCAACAAAGAACAGTGGGAAATAATGCTTAGAAATGTTTATAAACTTGATCGTGCCTTGCTGCTAGTTTAACCTATAACTGCAGTGCAGTGAGCCCTGCCAACTCCTGATTTCCCTGAAGAAGCAAGACCCAGAATAAATCTGGATAAAAAAGAAAGTTTGGATGAACTATTAAGGATCATCCTGCTTGGCAGAGTAACAATAAAGCAAAGGGAAATTAAATCAGGGATTTGGGCAATAATATATTCAATTTTGTATACATTACTGAAATTAAGGCTGGATACTAAGAAGTATGAAAAAGTGAAGCTGATGGACAGTTGGTTGAGCCTAGGCCAGTGTGGCATTAGTGGGCAATGGAAGAAAAGGAACAGTGCAGGTTAATTATATGGTCTGGCTTTAGACTTCTATTAGGAGTCCTAGGAAAAAACCCTCTCAGGGGGTGATTCAGAGCTTAGTTTTCTACACTGGCTGGATTCAAAGCCTAGCATTCAAACTTAGATAAAAAAACTATCTGCAAAAAACAAGAATACCCACTTCTTTCATGCTATTCTGGCTCAGTAATTAGAATAATTAGCTATTGAAATAATCATGAAGCTGTTTCTTCTATCATATCATAGAGTGATTGTACTGGGCCTGGCTGAGCTGGTGTTCATTTCCCCATGGCCCCCACAGTGCTGTGCTGGGCATTGGTGGCTACAAAGATGTTGGTGACACTCCAGAATTTTGGCTCCTGCTGAGCAGAGCTGGCACAGCACCAGTGCTGTCTCCAACATTCCCCCCATCAGTAGGATGGGGCAAGATTCTGGAAGGGGACACAACCAGGCCAGCTGACCCAAATTAACCCAAGGGATATTCCATACCACAGGATGTCAGCTCAGATCAAAAACTGAGGAAAGGAGGAGGAAAGGGGGGAATTCGTCATTTAGAAAGTCCACTTCCAGAGCAATCCCTGCCTGTGCTGAGGCCTGGCTTCCTGGGAAGTAGCTGGACACCACTTCCTGATGGGAAGTAGAGAATAAACCTTGGGGCTTTATTCTCTTTGCTTGTGTGCAGATAAGCTTTGTTTTAGCAAACTACTTATGTCAGCCTGTGAGAGAATGAAATATTAATGGTTAATGACTAAAAATGAATTCCCATTTGTGGAGGCAGCTTTGCTGAGAACAAGTTTGCACCTCCTGATGAGGAGATGAGTTTTTGGATGTTTGGTGATAAAATCTTTGGTCTGCATAAGGCGGAGGGGAGAAAACCTATCACTGGAGGCTGCAATCTGGGCTTTGAGAAAGATAAGAGGAAGATCCTGTGAGGTGGGATAGTGCTTTTTGTCATACCAATTGTCCTCTCTCATACACCCCCTGCTCCCCAGGAAGGTCACATTCACACAGGACATTCCCCATCACATTCGATGGGGCATAACTGGCTCTACCACGCTGACATGAGAGGCAGCTGTCATGCCCTAGAAGGGGTCATAAACCATCTAAGACCCCCAAAGTGCCCCAAGACCCATTTCTGACGCCTTCCACCACAGGAATGAAAGCTATCCCCCCATCAGGGTGGTACCTGGGCAATCCCATCAAGCCTGAACCTATATTAACAGATTGAACTGTCTCATGGTCTTCCCCCATACCCGATGGATCAAGACTGCAACCATCACTTCACAACAATCAAGTCTCATCATGGGATCCATGTGTGGTGATATCTATCTACTGTTATCCTTTGTCTTTTTTTCTTTTCCCTCATATATTTTAAGTGATAGTTTTATGTCTCTATATTGCTATATTACTATAGATAATAGTTATAATAATAACCAAAATGGCTACATACCTGCTTTCCATTGCAACTAAACTGCTCTAAAATAAGCCTTACATATATATATATATATATTTTTTTATGAACACCAATCATTCAGTGCTGTTTCACTCTAATCCACCCATAGGATCTATTAACAAGAACTTGGGTTACCTTCACCCTCAGGGGTGGGTCACAACACAACCTGTGAGATGTTTCCATTATTATTTTCTCTCCCTTGTCCAGCTGGGAAGGGGGGTGATAGAGCAGCTTGGTGGGCACCTGTCATCCAGCCAAGGTCAACCCACCGCAATCAGAACCATAGAATGGTTTGGGTTGGAAGGGGCCTTGAAGATCACCTAGCTCCAAATGCCCCCACCACGGGCAGGGACACCTTTCACTAGACCAGGTTGCTCAAAACCCCATCCAACCTGGCGTTGAACCCTTCCAGAGATGGGGCAGCCTCAGCCTTTCTGGACAACTTGCCCAGTGTCTCACCACTCTTATAGCAATGAATTTCTTTCCAATACCTAATCTAAACCCATCTTCCTTCAGCTCAGGGTCATTCTCCCTTGTCCTATCACTACATGTCCTCATGAAAAGTCCTTCTCCAGCCTTCCTGGAGGTCCCCATTAGGTCCTGGAAGGTGCTTTAAGGTCTCCCTAGAGCTTTTATTTCTCCAGCCCCAATTCTCTCAGACTGTGTCCATGGTGGTGGCTTTCTCTGGACTCGTTCCAACAGGTGCATTTACATCCCTCCCGCTTTTTCAGCCAATGGACTCTATGACTGAAAGATACATGCAGTTCCACAAGGCAGATTTCTTTGAGGGACTATATGTGCATAGATACAAAATATGATTTGCATCTCCATTCATAAATCTAGATATTTATGTTGAATAGCTCTTTCTAACCACCAGACACTAAACCATGATTATCTTTGAGATAATGTGTATTGCAATGTAATTTTAAGACAAATTTTACTCATTGTCATTTTTAAAAAGCTAACATTGCTTTGGTTAAAGAATATACAAAATGATAAGCAACAGTTTGTGACTGTGATTTGTGCAGTGAAAAAGAGCTGTAAAATCTAAAAAATTCTTTCCCAGTACCTTGGAAATATCCAGCAGTCACAGAGAGTCAATATTTGTAATGAAGAAAACATACCAAACTAACTTTATTTTTTCCTTTATAAAATTGTTTGTGGATTGAGCAGAAGCTGATAATGGCATATTTTACTTTGGTAAGACTTCTGACATGGGCTTAATGGTTATTTTCCTAAATAAGCCTGAGAAATCTGGACTAGATGAAACTACCACAGAGTAGGTGGAAAGACAATTTGGAGGCTGTACTCAGGGATTATTTGTCAGTGGTTCATAGTCAAAACAGAGAGAAGTGCTGGGCAGGATCCAACAGGAGTCTGCCTTCATTTTGGAGCTCTTCAATACTTTTGCTAATGATCCAGATGATGGAGTGCGAAGTGTACTTATTAAATCTGCAGGTGACAACAAGCTTCAAGAAGTTCAAGAACAAGAGTGGAATTCAAAATTAAGCTGAGACACAGGAGATATGGTTGGAATAACTGTGATGAAATTCATTAGGGACTCATGCAAAATAGAAAACTTCACAGGCATAATCAGCTGTAAAAATTCGGAATGGGGACCAGCTGCTTGAGCAGCCATTACACAGAAAGTGTTTAGAAGTTATAGTGGGTCATAAGTGAACAGTCATCCTCCTCCAACCCCCTTCCTCCATCATGACTGTAAAACCAGTAACATAACCTTCAGTGCCATATTTATTCAGCACTGGGGAGGCCACTTCTGGAACAACATATGAAAGAGGGCTATGGACAAAAGCCAGAGAACAAAAGTGAGAGTGATCACATATCTGAAAAGAGCGATATTTCAGGAAAAACTGAAAAAAATCAAGCCATTCAGCCAAAAGAGGAAAAGACTGGAAGCATACTGGTAACAGCCTTCATGTAGGCAATGTGCTGCTGAAAACAGGAAAGAAATATCCACGTAGGACATGATAAGAAATACCAAACTCTATTTTATAAATATTAAGTTTAGATTTCAGGGCAAAACTTCCCAAAGCAGTGGAATGGGTTTCATGGAGTCATAGGAATACTGATTTGAAAGGATCCCTGCAGGTCATTTAGTCTAATCTTCAATTCAGTGATGGACTGTTGCCACCGTTAACTTTCCTGGAGGAGGTGTAGAGTCTTTACAACATAAGGAGCTTTACAAGAGAAAGAAGCCACAAAGATGCACTCAGCCAAGGAATAGACATCTCCATATTTCAGTATTTCTGTACTAATTGTTGTGTCTGCCAGCTGCCCCAGTTAACTGCTTGGAAGGGGAAATGATAAATTTCCCAAAATATGTTAACGCTGAGAACTTGCTTTTAAAGGAGTCTTCTTTAGAGACCTGCTGCTCTTTTTATTTGGAAGTCTTCATAACCTAGCACTTAGCAGGTCATGGAATCTCCTTACTGCTTGGCCATTTTGAGGTGTTTGGTAAGATCAGGCATATTCTTATGGTTTGAGTAAAGTCCAGAACAAGCTCTTTCACTACTGGAAGGCACCAAAGTTGTGTGAGCAAAAATGGCTTTAGCAACTACCAGAATCTATTGCTACAAACCATTATGTTATACCTCAATCCTGTTAAATCGTTTCTATACATGGCCATTGTCTGATCAAAAAATCATTCTTATGAAAGAAGATCACACCTGGATGTTTTGGGCAGAATGAAAAAGAAGTGAATATTCTGTGGTTTATCCTGTAACAGGTTTTACATTCAATCGTATTGTTGGAGGAGTAAATTAGGTCTCCAGGGGTCCTAATCACTAGGCTACAGACTTATGCTGCCACTTGCACTCTGCTGGGTTTCATGAATCTCAAATTATTTTGCTATCTAGTATATTACTATCCTCAGAGGGGAGTAAAGGATGAGAAATACTCACAAATTCCCTCATTCTCCCTCTCTGTTCTAGACAGTTAAAGTAGCTTATTCAGAAAATGAGGGAAGCAGGAATGAATCTGTACAGGTAGAGTTGAATATCAACCTGCACTCTACCACCTCAAAGGAGAGTCATTACTTAAAAAAAACTCAAGACGGAGAAAAGAAATCAATGGCATTCCAAACTTTTGCATTGTGAGACATTCTCTGGGAATCTTTAATGTTCCACATTTTTCCAGGAAGGATCCTGATTAAGCAGAATGACCTGGGTAGAAAATATCATAGCCCTACCAGCACAGAAGTACTCTGTGAAGTTGAAGAGGAACTTTGAGCAGCTAGAAAAATCTTGGGTAAATGTGTAAATAAAGTTCCTGTGGCATTAGATGCCTCCAGATCGAGAGTAAAACTTCTGAAGGTAAAGTTCAACTTCACCTTGACTGAAGAGTCACCACCTCTTGTTTGCTTTGAATCTGACAATTATTGCATTCGGTGATTTGCAGAATTCGTGCTGAGAAAAGAGAAAAGGAAACCATTCCCTGTTCATCTTCCCCAGATCACCCATGACTTGACCTGTGATACTCCCACAGACACAACTTTGTGTGTGAGCACTGCAGGGTTTAGACACAGAGGCCCCAACTCATTTCACTGAAATCTTGTCACCCAACAAGTCTAAATTAGTGCTATAATTGCTGTTCAATTTCTCTGTAGCTAATGCAGAGGACAAGGCTTTACAGAAGCCAGCTTACATCTCCGGTGGTCTGAATGCCTTTCTGAGACGTCATCATCCTTCTTCCTCTCATGACAGGATGAATCTTCACCAGACAAGTAGAGAAATTTAGTCTGTTGTGTCCTGGATGTACGTGGTGGGTCCAGCACTCCGTACCCACCACACTGTCAGTCACACAGCATTCAAAGACTCAGGAAATTTTAAAGATTCTTACAGTGTTTGTTTTTTTCATTCAGTGCTGGGAATGATTCTTTTCAAACTCAAACCTGTGTGAAACTATCTGATTGATTTGAAGAGGCAACTAATTTGTTTGCTAATTGAACCACGCATTCTGCTATTTTTGTGTATGTACTTGAACCTTGTTCAAAATAAAGCAAACCATTTATTTTGTCATCTTCTTCACTCTACTTCTTAAATCATTGATCATTAACTTTAATCTTTAATCATTTACTTATTTTTAGGTCATAATTCCCAATGTCCTTTTATCAACCTCTCCTACAATTAAAAAAATTGATTTACTAAGTATCTCTCATTTTTATATTGTCCAGTGGATGATTTTACAGTTATTGGCACTTGTAAAAAAGATAAAAATAAAAATAAACTTCATAAATATTTAATTGGTTAAATGACATATTCTTATGATTGTTCTTCATTAAGTACAATATTTGAAATTCTTGATCAGTTCAACTTGGTAAGATACTTCTTTAGAATCCAGTGTAAACACTTTGTACAGTAGGATTCCAGAGAACAACACAGAAAGTCCAAATTAATTCTACCCTGCCAGCCCCTCTTACACATTTTGCATTTCTAAGATAAACCACAGGGACTGTAGGCCAAACATGAAGATCTCAGTTACATGTGATAGCACAGGCGATTCTGAATAAATAACTTTTTAATTTTGAATAGATTGAATAGCATGTACACAAGTGCATGTGGAGATAGGACAAGGGGGAATGGCCTAAAGCTGAAGGAGGGTAGATTTAGATTGGATATTAAAAACAAAATTCTTTACTGTGAGGGTGGTGAGGCACTGGAACAGGTTGCCCAGAGAGGCTGTGGCATCCCTATCCCTGGAATTGTTCAAGGCCTGGTTGGATGGGGCTCCAAGTAACCTGCTCTAGTGGAAGGTGTCATTTCCTATGTCAGGGGCATGGAACTCAAAAATCTTTATGGTCCAGAAATGGCCTCATTAGGGCCAAGTAGAGGGAAAGGATCACCTCCCTCAACCTGCTGGCCACACTTTTTCCAATGCACCCCAGAACACCACTGGCCCTCCTGGCCCCCAAGGCACACTGCCCACTCATGATGAACTTGTCACCCACCAAGACTCCCAAGTCCTTCTCAGCAGAGCTGCTCTATTGCAGGTGAGCCCCCAACCTGTGCTGGTACTTGGGCTTATTCCTCCACAGGTGCAGGACTCACCATTTACCTATGATTCTTTGATTGAATATTCCTAATGTTAAATTCAAAATGGATTCTTCAAGAAGGGAGAATTCTCCTGTTGTCCTGTGATGACCCAGCAGCTACAGAGGAGGAGTGCACTCCATAAGCCAGACCCTGACCCACTAAGGAAGCATATAAATACCAACCCACTCCTTCAGGATTTTCCTACTGAACTGTTCTTGGAACATATCCTAATTGATTTTCATGTAATGTTGTAGTGGTTTGGTTCGCATTTTTACCTTCTGTGAGATAAGAATTAGGAGGAATGCAAAGCAGGCTCCATACTTAAAAGAATACAAGGAAATTTATTACTAGAACTAAAAGAAGAAAAAAAAAACCAGTAAAGGTTAGACTTATTAGGTTAGGTTCAGACCACTTTCTCCCCCCATCCTCCTCCCTCCTTCCATTTACAACATAAAGACACAAACTTGGTATTATTTCAGTCAGTTTACACCCCCTATAATAGTCTCTTATCAGTTCACTCAGGGAGAGGAGTCTCTTTTGCTCATGTTATGGAGCTTCTACACAAGAATCAGTCTTCTCATGGCTTCAATATCACAGCACAAACAGCCACCCGGAATGGATCTCTGTTGGTCCTGTGAGTCCCTTCCCTCAATAACAGCTTTCCCCACAACTGTTCAAGGGTTCAATCTTAGTTACTGGGGGATTATTTTAAGGTTGAGCTGTTCAAGAGCAAAGGTTCTCTTCATCTGCCTCTG
>WEIT01039445.1:1990-46468 GCA_013389985.1 Dryoscopus gambensis | reverse complement strand
GAGTAGCTGGTTCAATAATATATAACAGAAAAGCCCTTTTAAACTGGCTGGTTGCTGTAGCTATTTATACTAGCTGTGGTAAAGCTCAATAATCAATATATACCTCATAAGAAGTTTGGAAGAGAAGTGCAGATACTGTATATTTATTACAGGTGCAACTGATAAACCCCTTAGTGTCATAACAAAATGTATATATTTGCATTTGAAGTTGCATTAGATATATTTATATGCATGTATATATTCTGTATGTAAACACACGTAGAAATGGCTTTATGTTTACTAAAGGTACATAAACAATTTACAGAGGATATGAATCAGCTGATGCTGTGTTGTGGCCTTTTAAAATAACTGTTGGCTGCACTTGGAAAAGCTTTTGGAAGCCCATTTCACATAGAACACAATCTAAATAATTTATATTCTGTAAATAAAAAATATTTGGTATGTACTTGTGTGTTTACACATCTGCATACACACATGCACATGTATATATTTATAAGTGCATAATTAATTCCTTCTACCCTTCCAAGGAGGTTTCCCAGAACCAGGCTCTAAAATCCCTGTTCATTCCCTTCTGCAGTTTGACTAGGGAGCACATTCATCCATGGCTATTATTTATATGAAGGCAGTAAACAAAGCTTATGGCAATGGCAAGAAATAATTCTCCAGGGTTCAAGGACAAACTTTCTTGTGGGAATCAGGCACTGTCAATAAATTTTCAGAGGTCATTTTTGTGGAGGTGACTCGAAGTAACCAGTCCAAACTGCCAGCCCCCTGATTTCCCCCAGTGCACAGCTGGAATGGGAACTTGAATGAGTGAGTAATAAGCAACCCTTTAAAATACATCTGGTGGTCCAAACACATTGTAGTGTTTTTCATATGCTTGCACAACATGCAGTGGCTGGCATGAAATATTATCAGTGTTTTGTTCCTCCACTTCTGACTACAATTCATTTATATGGAAATAAAC
The DNA here is from genome assembly GCA_013389985.1 of Dryoscopus gambensis. Lineage (NCBI taxonomy): Eukaryota > Metazoa > Chordata > Aves > Passeriformes > Malaconotidae > Dryoscopus > Dryoscopus gambensis. The sequence goes on along the minus strand of WEIT01039445.1, from coordinate 45,501 downwards.
CTCAACCAACCTGATAAAGAACACTGAGATCAGAGAAAAGACCTTCATGAGCTTCACCTGCTTCTCTTGTTTCTGTTTGAGTTCCATCCAATGAGGTTGTCAGTATTTAATATTAAACCCTCACTTCACTGTCAATAAAATGTTACACTGGTGAGTGTTATGTGAGTAACAATAATGGTAATAAAGTGATTAAGTTCATGCACTGAGAAGACCATGAATTGAAAAATGACAACTTGAGATGGAACAACTAGATAAAAGAGAAACATGAGATGGACTGTGATCAGATTATCAGTCTACCACTAGTGTAGCTAAGGAAGAGGAAGGACCAGATTTAGGAAGCATGTGGAAGGTTATAGATATGTCAAATGAGTTCTTTGAATAGTTGCTGTGTGAAAAAAAGGAATTTCCTAAATGGTCTGTAATAGAGATGAAAAATAATTTAAAGTTTGGATGACAATAGCTTTTGGCACAGTCTATTTTAATGGTTCAGGGATGATCACAATATATAATTTTTTTCAGATAAGATTTTATTATTTTAAGGTACAGAGCAAGTATAAAGTTTTCCTCATCCAAGTGAGCATGACTATATGAGTATGCATTTTGCTGTCTTGGCAACAGTGAGAGTTACAAACCTCTGAACTGGTTAAGAGCTATGTGTTCCTTTCTGCTGCAAGAAATTTTCATACTATTGTGCAAGATAGAAAATACATGGGCCTCCACATTCTGCTTCCAGTTGCAATGGTGCTATGATTTATCAATGTAACTCTGAAAACCAAGGGAAAAATACACCTAGAAGTATTTAGCAAGGCATTATTGAGTAACTTCTTAGAGTAGCTTTTCTGACACAATTAAAAAAATGAATTCAAATCCTGTTATAGTACATGGCAAGTTTTTTAGATTGCAATTGCATATTTTCAATTTATGGATAGGATGTGGAGATACAAAAATGAGTGGATTATGACATATATTTACGTGGGCTTTCTTTTGGAAGGGAACTTGTACCAGTTACTTGCTAAATGTGGTTTTGCAAAATCAAGACGGATCATTACTGAGAATTTTTTCAATGTGCTCCTTTTGAAATATATATATATTATTGATTTTACATAATTTGAATATGTGGCCTTTATAATGTCTAAAGGAACAATAAGCAAGACTGTGTTACTGGTGTGTGTTGTACACTGGTACCTGGTAGGCTGTAGAGAGTGAACACACAAATTTTCATATTTGAATAGTCAGGAACACTGCCCAGAGTACTCATTAAAATATCTAAATTAGATCATTCTTCTAAAATTCAGTATTCTTCCACACAGAGTCCCTCTTTCATTAACCTAACATTAATGATTTCATTAAGTCCAGAGTGTTGAAACAAGTTACAGAAGAAAATTAACAGAAAAAGACATGTTCTAAAGAATTATTTGGATAGATAATCCAAAGATCTGCCCAAAGAAGGGTTGTTATGTATTGCTAGAAAAATAATTGGTTATTCATGTAGAATCTACAGCTAAAAATATTCCAGTCACTAGCTCAGTGATAAAAACTTAATCAATTTCATTTCATTTGGCTTACATTTGTTAGGAAATCTGCATTCTGTAAGAACTTCCTGAATTTGATGTAGAGAGGAATAGCCCTTGAGGGTGTAAGGGGACCTTTATTCCCTGGTCTAAGGGTTCTTCAGGCTGATTTGCAGAAAACCTGGGGCAATGGGAAATTTTCCACCAGCAGATGTGATGAGGCATCCTTTTCATCAGAAGCCTTGCCTGTGAAGGGGAACCTGCCTTCTTTTCCCCGGAGTGTATGGAAAAATGGGATGGGAAGGGTGCATCTCCTTCTCAGTTTCTTCTGAGTAGCTCGTGATCCTCCTTAAAATGAGATTTTGTTTAGATAATATAAACTAATATTTCTGGATATATTATTTTATATAGATCATTGTTTCTTTTAACACAAATATTTTCAGGATTATTATTGACAGTGTCCTTCCTGAGCACTTAAGTGGTAATAAACTCTGAATTTTTATGTACTAGAAATAACCATTTCAAAATGATACCACCTTGTTTTGGTAAACCAGATTTGACCTTGGGATTTATCTGTAAAATGCTGCTAAAAATTTTTATTTGGGGAAATAGGACCATAAGATTAAAACAAAACACAAGAAGATTGGCTGGCTTTCAGCAGCAACAATTCGTTTCTCCTCTAAACAGGAAATATTTTCAAAGATCCACTGTTCCACGTTCCAGAGTCACAAAATAACGTAAAGAGGTTTCACTTGGACCTCAAATGTTGCAAATCTTTTTCCATCAGGATTTCATGGGCTTAAACCTAGATGTCAGCAGGTATTAAAGTGTCCATCAACATAAGTACATGAACATTTTAAAGGTTACTATATCCATACATAATTCTGATGCCTTTTTTTTCCCCCGGACAACACTAACAGCACATTATAACAAAAGACATTCAAATACTATACTTTTTCAAACCATAGGTGGCATATGTACTACGCAGACCCGTTTGTGGGTTTCACTCACACCTTAAAACAATTGTGAGTTAATCCATGATAAAGGTACAGATGCAGACTGCCAGTGTTTTAACTTTAATGTACTGCTTTACCATCAATGCAGTGGGATAAATCTGAGCCTCACACTGTTGAATGGTAACTACTAGAAAATGACTGAGCCTTTGCAACATTATAAAATAACTTTTGTTTGCATTTTTACTGCGGGGGTTTCTTTATCATTGTGTAAGGCAATGTATATCTTAAAGTGACAGTATCTACATAGCAAGAGTTTACATGCCATGATAATGCTGCAAGACACGAACGTCAGTGTCCCCTAGGGCTTGTGGGGGGGGACAGGATTATCCTTTCACTTGATATTTGTTGTTTTTATTTTCAGAAGTACAGCACAATCTTTATTGTTTGTTTTTCATTTTGTTCTCAACCTTATCTGAAAGGCAGTTTTTCAAGATACCAGATGTCTGTATCCCCAGTGGCAATTAACTAAAAAAACCAAGTTCCTCTGTTCACATGCCTGAACTCAATGACCCAAAAGAAAAAGTTGGGTATAGATTGAATTCTATTGACATTTATTTCCATCTGACTTCTGAAATCACCATTTTTCCAGCAAATCAGTGTTGATTAATTTGATAGAGGGTAAATTTAACTATATTAAGAATTTATATAATTAAAAATCATAGTCACGGTAATAATCTGTAATTAATCTCTCAGTAGCATGCTGAGAATTCACACAAGATAATTCTGACACTGAATAGCTTTGGACTTATGAAGTTCACATGTCAGACTTTAGGCACTCACTGTGTACCAAAACTTGAATATTTTAACTATTTGTATGTGCTGAGAGAACCACTGCAGGTTTTTTCCCCCCACCTTCTTTATTTCCCAAATGATGTTGCTGTTCTGTTCCTGTGGAAATTTTGTGGTTTAATGCTGTTGTATACAACTATAAATAAATCAGTATCTTTGTAAGGGTAAGGAGGAGTACTGTGATGAGGAGTGATGTTCTTTGCAGAATGAAAATGCAGGCTGAAAGCAATCTAAAAGGGAATCACTGGTAGAAGTCAGAACGCTGCAGTTGAAGGCTGGAGCTCTGGGTTGTGACAGCCAGGTTGGACCCAAATACTGCAATACCCTGGCTCTGAGTCTCAAAGCTCTCAGTAAGGGCAATATTATAAATAATTTTGGTATTCAGTATAAGGTACAGATGTAGGTACTGTCCTATGAACATCCACAAGAGATAAGCTTGAAATAACATAGCTTCTAAATATACTTTGGTTGTAGACTCAGAAAGGTGGAGAGAGAGTTTACAAGGGCATGTAGTGACAAGTCAAGGGGGAATCAATTCAAAATTAAAGCGAGTAGGTTTACATAAGATATTAGGAAAAAATTCTTTACTGTGAGAGTGGTGAGGCCCTGGCACAGGCTGCCCAGAGAAGCCTTGGCTGCCCAGTCCCTGGGAGTGTTCAAAGCCAGGCTGGATGGAGCTCTGAATACCCTGGTCTAGTGGAGGGTGTCCCTGCCCGTGGCAGAAGGTTGGAATGAGGTGATCTTTAAGGTCCCTTCCAGCCTAAACCATCCTATGATTCTGTGATCTATTTGTAGTGCTTAGTGATGCTACTTCATAGTCCAGATGCTGCAAGGACTCATCACTTTTCATCCCCCCAAAAAACACCCACCCTGAGTTAATTGAAGCTTCCCTGCCTGGAAAGACAATTACACATCCATGTGCCACTTTCATTACAGAGAGCAGCTGAACTATAGCCATGTCCAGCTGCATAGAAAACTTATCGTTAAAACTTGGGAGAATTGTACATTTCAAATGAGTATAGAAGATTGTTATGTTTTATTTCAGCACCAGGGGAACTTCAGAGCCATGCTCTCCTGTGTAGACTTCACCCTGAATATCAAATCAGGACAGAGTACTCAACACATTGGGTCCATGCTAAACATTTTCTGAAACTCCCTGGTAAGCACCAGCCCACATTTGTGGGGTTCCAGACAGTGTCCATGGTAAGAGCAGGAGAATGTGGGCACAGAGTCTGCCTTCTGTAGTGTGGCAGATAAACTAAAAACGTGCGAGCTGCCCGTGCCTGATAGAAATGTAATCTCCTATGAAAACAAAACCAAATATTGTCTTTCAGTGTGGAGAGGTTAAAAACCTACAGCTGTTAGAATGGGGTGTTTACAGGTGTTGCTTTAATTGCCCTCATAAGGTTTTTGGGTACTATATTAAGGAGCATAAACACATCTATCCAAAACACTTAGTAATTCCCTATAATTTCTGAGACACTTCAGGCAAATGAGTTCTAAGTACTTGTTTCTATAGCATGCACACAAATAGGAGTATACCTAAGAACACTAATTTTCCTTTAGTTATCTTGGTTACACTTAGTATTTTGAAAGACCTGCCCACTGTGCATTGGTATTTATGGTTTTGTATTCACAAGTAGAATAAAATGTTCTATTTTCCCAGTGCTTTAAGTGCTGTAAAAAGGCTTTTTAGCACTGGTTTTCAAACATATTCCAAAATAGTATTAAACTAAAGAACATTCAAGGGTTGTAGGTAAACATAAAGCTTAAGTAACCCATTCTGTTTCTAATGAAGCTACCATAACTCTCTTGAGATTTGAAAACTCTAAAATGATCTGATGATTTATCTTAAGGAGAAACATACAAATTTGCTAACTCCTTTATATCACAGATTCTACTTTAACATTATTTGTAAATGCAATTAAATATGACAATCTTGGAGAAGACAGAGCTATCTGAGTGATTAATTCCTCAGGTATTTTATATAGCAGTTTCTTTCTATCACTGATGTGTGGAAGAAAGGGCTTATTCAAAGCATGAAAGGTAATGCATTTAAAAGTTTAATAAAACTTTTTATTTGAAGTAAATACAAAGCAAGCTTTAAAACTTAGCCACTATTGATTGCTAAGATATAAATTTAAATTACAGCAGACTGTAAGCAAACTGATAATTTTACAATCTTGCTTAAAAAGGCTTTCAGAACAAGGGGTGGTCTTGGAAGTTTTTTATGAAGGAGCAAATAATTCATTTGGAGAGTTGCAGAAACCTGAGCAGCACTGAGAAAGCTGTTTCTGCCCTTCAAATCCACTGGTCAGACATGTTTTCCCAGGAGAGACTGAAATCCTGGAAAATGTACACAAATTTTTTCACCTTTCATGGATTAAATAAAACCCCATAATGTAGTTAGTTATAACAAGTGGGTGTCTCTGGCTTTTCACCTCCAGTGTCCTGCATTTCTGGTGTTTTGAAATTCCCTGTTTTGCTTTGATTTCGGGGTCCTCTTTTTTCTTGCTGTCTCCTTGTCTGACTTTCCCTTCCACCTGCCTGGTTGGAGGGACACTATTGAGCCCTGTCATTCTGACCTCATCTCCTCATTCCTCACTTATTCTCAGAAGTCCAGGCTGGTTGAAGGGTTAAAGAACTGCCCAAACGATCTAGTTAATACCTGAATTGGACCCTTTTTCATAGACACACAAGCAAAAAATTACAAAACCAAAACCCAAAGAAACAAAAAACTCCCACCACCAAAAAGAAAACCTGACCAAGCAACAAACCAACAATCCACAAGCCTTTGTTTTCTTTTAATGAAGCTTCTACAGTTTAAAGCCACATTGCTATCTGTCTGGGAGTGAACATGTGAACTTTCTGTAGAAGTTATTCCGTGCTTCAAAGGCCAGGCATTGTTTCAGTGACAGGAAACTTGAGTATGTAAGCAACTCTAATACCTTAAAGCAAGAGCAGTTAAGCCGTAATATACATATATGTATATTTCTCAGAATTAGGGTTTGAATCTCTATGATTTCTAATAGACTTTCTGTTCTATGGTTTTTCCTTGCAATCCTGTAGGGATGAATTTGAGAGACCACAGACTCTTACCAAATTGTTGTGGTTGCTTGCTTCTGGACCTTGGGGGGCTTTCACTGGACGACATGGGGAATTTTTTCCTTCTACAGATCATCAGTGCACAAAGATCAGTGATAGCCATAGTTTTTGGGAAGCATTTCTAAGAAGGAAGAGTATTAAAAAAACATTGTTAATTACTGATATTTTAGTGACATAACATATAAACCAAGGTAGTGCTCAGTTTCTGCTGTGATTTCAATTGTGTTTCCAGGTAATGTAGGAGAAACACTAAATAAAAAGAAACTTTCTGAATATTAACACTGGTTCTTGTGGTACCATAAACAAGAGTTTACAGTTATTAGTCAGAGAAATGAAACCATCATATGGACTGGAAACTGGAACAGAAATCCAATAAACTACCATGTCATTCCTGCTGTTTGATAAATTAGATGTTAACATTTCCACACATTAATGTAATCTGCCAAGTAAAATTACTTTACCTGCTGTCAGATATTTTGCTTATCTTTAAATACTGAGTTTTTCCATACATAACTTACTAAATCTGGATTCTCTAAAGCTATTGAATATGTTTATTTTAGGCCAACACTTGCTGTGAAAACACATAATCTGGCTCAACTCAAACTTTGTTATCTACTTGCTGAGCAAACTGTATGCGGTAGTAGCTCATATTGATTGTAAACAACCCTAAAATGTAGCTAAAGCTATTTTTTCTTAAGAAAGTAACTTTACCAAGAGCAAATTTGTCCAATATTTTTTCACCTTGTGGCTTTTTACATGTTGGTTCCTTGGTACCTCATTTGTTCTCACGGCAATAGGCATGGTTTTCTTAATTATTTCTGCAGATCCCTGAATCCAAAGACCCCAAGGAATGAAAACCACAGCATTCCATTAAACCAGATACCTATTACTAATATGTTGGTGTTTTTAATCACCTTCCATTAGAGGTCAGGGTGTTTGATGAGATGGCTACTGAAGGTTTGGATATGCACACTAATCTTTTTTCAAACTGGCAGATTTCCCTCCTCATGCCTGAGGACTGAGAGAACAGCCAGGTGCATTGTGAGTGAACTTCTCCTTACAGATCTGTCAGCACAGAAACTACTTGTTCTGTAAACAGCATTTAAAAAAAAAAATATTAAACATCTGAATTACTTGTACACAAGGCTTTGTATCTGTTGTGAATCTTATTTCTGTTGTTTTGGGTGTTTTTAAAGGACACTACTTTGCTTGTCTAGTCACTGTTTTCTGGAATAGTGTCCTATACAGCCTGAGGATGTATCCCAAGCTTGTGGTGTGCTAGAGTAATATCACATGTTTGAATAAATCAAAGGAAGGATGCCTGCTTGAGCATTAATTAGAAATGTCTTCTTCAGGGCACTCTTTAAAAATATTCTGTAGTGAACACGTTGCGTTTCATGCAGTGTGCGCATGCATTTGGGTGTGCGAGTAAAATCTATTTGCATTTTTATATCAGTATCAGTGCCCTTAACAGTAGAATCATAACCTCTAGGAACCTGTTAAACACATAAAAAATAGCATACCTTAAATATACTTCTAAAAAGGTACTCTTAACAGTAACTACTCTTATCCCCATGAATACTACTTCTTCAGCCTCCAAAAACTATCACTTCTCTTTATTTATATTTATTTAGCAACTCAGGTGGTAGCTTCAAATCATACAAGCAGCATTTCAGTCCTTGTAGTCATACTAAAATGAGTACATCTGAGATCTATTTGCATTTACATTTGGGATCAAACTCTTTTAAAAATAAGTATTCTAAATCAATCATTTAAAAGTTGGTTTGAGTTTTTTAAATAAAAACTGAATTATGTCTCAATCAAAATTTTCCAGGCAGCTTCAGAGTTTGACTAATCCTGAATAATAACACACAGAATCATAGAATCTTAAGGGGTTGGAATGGATCTTAATGGTCATCCAGTCCCAAACCCCCTGCCATGGGCAGGGACAATTTCCACTAGACCAGAATTTTTTTAGAATTTTTGTATTTTGGTGTCAACATGAAAATGGATGTGTGCAATCTCTCATGACACACACAGTTATTATTGAATATTATTGAATTAATTTGGCACTTGTATGGCAGGGCCACAGGTTGCAGCTGTGTCATTTAGGTTCCTTTCTTTACTTTTCAATTTTTCTTTGGCAAAACATACTTTTATTTAGTTTGTAAAAACCTTTGGGGCTCAGCATGAAACCGTTTACTCATGGGGTGAAAGATCTTTTTTAATGGACAGCAAAAGCTCACGGTATGAGCATGGTGCTGGTCTGGCTCGTGAGTCATAAAAAAGCAAGAAACTGTAAATGAGGCATAACTTTTTAATGAGTAAATCCTAAGAACAAACTTCTAATATTTGACAAGGAGGGCCAAATTGCTCTTTAAATCCTATGTGCATTTTATTTTATAGCAGTTGAGTTTGGTATAACAATTAAAGATGTTTCAAAATTGCAAAATATAGTTATCTTATTAATTTGNGTAGTTATCTTATTAATTTGTGTATTTAGTCTATTCCTATGCTGTGCAGAATGAAAAATTGAACACCTCCCCTAAAGAATGTTTATTGTGGCAGTGAGATGTAACAGAGCAAGCTAGCAAATCTGAAATGAGACCCCAGGCCTCATTCAAGTGATTTTCCTATTTTAATGCCATGTGCAATGTGCTCTTTTAGGGCAACATCTTGCGCCAATTCCACCAAAGAAAATTGGAGATCTCTAATTCAGATGCTACATTTAAGAAAGATACATTTGGATTCATTAAAAATACTTCTCCCATCTAAAAAGAAGTCTTCCAGACCATTTCTGATGGAGAGGAGAAATACTATAATTGCAACTTTGAAAAATTCATATTTCTGATATCTACATGGTTGTTCAGTAAATATTATTATTGAAAATGTTGTTTAATTTTTTTGAGAAGTTTGTGTGTGACCACCTAGTAGGAGTATGCATTACACAAGATTATACGTCCACATGCTCTTAGGTAAAGGCCGTAATACCAGGATATATAAAGTAGTTTTTGTGTTTCAAAAAAAGTACAGGACAAAAATAAAACATGAATGTAAAACCATTTTGTATACTTGCCACACTAACTGTCTTGAAAGGATTTTAGTCTATGTAACATCTGAATGATTGTAACAAAGATAACCAAATAATGTGGTTTTTAAATGAATAGGATGTATTTATTTCAATGTACTTACTAAAATGCTCTCAGAAAGCCAACAATTAATGGGTTTTTCTCTGAGTTAGCTGTGGATTCACCTGTACCATTGCTAGAAAAGAAGGACACAGCTTGAAACGCAAGATATTGTCGTGGACTTGAGAATATGGGTGACTGCTATAGAAGAGATGCGGTTTGGAAGTGGATGTTGTATCAGTAGTAATAACCATTCCATTTGGAATTAGAAACCTAGTGTTCATCACTGCCTCACAGATTCTTTTCTTGAATTCATCATCATCAGATATCCAAAAGAATGAAGTTGAAAACTTTATTTTTAGTGATGTGCTAGGAAATATTATTTGGAAATGTGCTTTGTGCTGGATGACTTCTGCAGCTCATGCATCATCCTTTACAAAGGAAACGTGAATGTATCTGTATAAATTAACCAAGTGGACTCCTCAGTGCATCATAATTCCTCATGTTTGGTGGAGAACAAGGAATTGTGAAAGGACTCGCATTAAGTTTTTCAGGCATAGTGCATGTGCTTTCAACTTTACCGTGTGCATAGAGCAGAGCTACCTCTCTGGCAGGTTATTTAAGTTGCATCCTCTTTTAAATAAAGTATTCTGATGAATTAAAAAGTACCAGTTTCCATTTATGGGGAGAAAAGAGGTTGCTAATAATTAATAAATAATGTCTTCAGATGAAACATTTCTTACATAATTCAGAAAACCCAAAAAGTTAACTGGTTGAAATAAAAACATTTGAAGGTATACACAGATTCCAAAATTTTATGGCTGCTTAAGGTGGGAATTTGTTTGTGTGATTTTAAAACAATAATTTAGAAATCATTGATTTTAAAACAATTATCCTGACCTGGTTTTTAATTAATTATCTTAAGTGGTACGAGCAATCCAAGAAAGATTTACGGTGTGTATAGCAGATGGTATCTGTTTTCTTTGTGTGCAAGGTATGGTGGTTGCACTTCATTCAGGGTGGCTGGCTGCAGGACCAGGAGGAAAAGAGATTGCTTCCCTGGTCCTGGCTGGTCTGGGCCATTTCAGGTGAACCAGGTGCAGGGAAAGGGATTTCTCCTCTCTCCTGGAAGCCTCAAGGTGTACAGGAAGGGCATTCCAGAGCACAAGGCAGTGAAAGCTCTTGATGTCAGAACACACCAGGCAGTGCCCAGACTGTTGCTCCTTAGAGGCAAAGAAATCCATATGAGCAGTTTCAAAGTAGAAATTTGTGGAGTAATTGGACTAAAATGAAGCCCAGCTGAAATAATCTGCCCTGTATGACTCTGATGGGTGGGGAACAAATGTATTTAGAAAGCATATATAGCCTCCAGAGTCCTGGTCTTTATTATTTTTCTTAAAGATTTATTACCCCTGTGGAAGAAATAAGTCAAAGTGAAAAAGTTGTTTCTGTTGCAAAATTGAAATCATAATTACAGAAAAAAAGAAAAAAAGAAAAGAAAAAAAGGTAGTAACTAACAAAAAAAAATGGTGTTTTGTACCAAACTGATCTAGACTAGTAAACTTGAGGGATGTCAGATGATATTATATTGCTCCATTATTTAGCTGGGTTGCTAAGTTTGCCTTTTAAAAATATTTAAGGAAAAAAGTAGGAACATTCCAGCAATGCTTTTAATGAAGGTAAAAATACAAGAATATGCAATGTTATAGTAACATATGTTGTTATGCGCTGCCATTTGACTGGAAACTTTAGGCCAGGTCCCCTTTCTGGAAAAAAACTTCCAAGTGCCTCTGAATTATTGGTTCACCCTCATGCAAAGACTTCTTAATCCCTGAAGTGTCTTTCTTGTTCTCATTAATCCACTGCCTTCGCCTCTAATGGACAGTGCTGGCTGCTTGGGCTGTAGGAAGCAATCCTGCTGCATCCTGCTGCCTTTTTCCTGTATCGAGAGCTTGTGGGCAGCATCCAAGTTCAAATGTCTTGGCGGTACAGCTTTTTTATCAAAAAGTTATTGACAAACTGCAAGATCACAGCAATGTGACTGGCGGCAAAGCTAATGGGATTCCTTTGAAAAACAAAGGTTCAAAGAGCCTTTAGACAGACACATTTTGGCCAAGATGTGACAAGGTTTGGTAACAGCAAATACCCACCTGAAGAGTGCAAACATGAGAAAGGAGAGGAAATTTCATGTTAGAGCGACTAGTTAATGGTAATAATGACATGAGATTAGGCAATTATAACTCCTGCCTGAATCTTAATGAGTACCTTTGGATAATTAGATTTGGTGACTTGCCAAGCTCCCTCTGAAGGGGAGTGTGGATGGTGCTGCCAGGCTAACATCTGAAATTTAGTGGTGCTGTAGGAAGCCCTTTGCTGGCTGAGAGCTGGACAGAATGCCTCAGTTTCTGCTCTCTAGCACTGGGAGCCTGTGCTTCCATGGCAGCTCTTGAAGATACACAAGGCAAAACTTCTGCCTGCATAATTTATTAAGTAAATACGTTGAAAAAGTCATGGATGTTGTATGTGCAGAGGAGGAGAAGGCAGACAATTCAAAGTTCAGCTTTGTGCCTTTGTAAAGCCACTGAGATTTATTTGTGTTTCTGTGCATTTAATGGATATGTGAAGTACATTGTGCCAATGGTTATTGGTCTCATGGATAACTGACATTATTATTCATTATGCACTTTATGGGTGAGGCTGCCAGACAGACTTTACTAATCCAAGAATTTTACAAAGCTTTTCTTCTAATGATCACACTACAAGTTTTATGAATCTGTTTATGGTACAAGGCACTAGACTTGTAGCCATCAATAGCTACAGCTACAAAAATACCCAAAAAACAATCAAATTTCTTCTTTCTTACAGTTCCCCATTCTGATTTCACAGGTTTTTGTGAAGATGTGATTCAGCATTATTTTACTGCATTTCACAATTGCAAAGTGTTTGTATTAGTTTTTTCTAGGATGGTGGTGAATGTGAGGTTCTATAGGTCTATTGAACAGCCCTGTCATATGAGGCCTGTCATTTGACTCTAAAAATTAAAGGCAGTGGTTGAATTTGGAAATTACAGGTTGGATTTAGAGTTGTCTTTCTAATGAAGTGTCCATATATTAAAAGTGCATTTTCAGACTAGAAATAGACCTATCTAGGCCTTCACTGAGGAGACTGACTTTCCCTAAACCAAAACCATGTTCTTGAGTGTTTTTGCCCATGTACTAAAGAGGAAAAATCTCTCTCATTTTGTACATAATGCCAATTGCAAATGACTGGAAACAGATGCATAAATTTTCCAAGGTAAAAAGCTCCTCAAAAATGAGTATAAGGTAGCTGATAATTAAAATTTAGAAAGTTGAATGTTTCGTGTCAGAAGTATGGTTTGTTTAAATAAATTAATGAAAACCAAAACAATACGCCTCCCCAGATAACAAAAAATCCTCAAAAACCTCTAGCAGTGGATGTACAATTAACCACAGTTTTTGGTCTAGCAAAGATCAGGTCAAAGGTAAGTGACTGAAATAAAAAGAAACACTATAGAAATCTTCCATAAAACTGTAAATAGTGGTACATGTCTTAATATTTTGGTGGAAGAAGTATATAGTATTAGGTGATCTGCAGGTTTGAAATAGGGTATGTGTTTCAGAGCTCCAGGACATGTAGTTTCTGTAGGATTTCAACACAAGGACAACATTGTACTCGAGTGCAACTCCCACTACAGCGCTGGCTTAAGAACAACATTAGATCTGAATCAGCTCCTTGACCTTGAGTGTGGCAATACCAGTGGGGAGCTAAAGATTCCTTAGTGGGCTTAAAGAAGGGATGCTAAACCACAGCTGTAACTTCTTGTCAATACAGTTCAAATGTATCCTCAGTGACTGCCAGAATTGTTTGGTTTGATTTGGCTTTGTTTTTTTCTATTCTGCTGTGATGAAGATGTGTAGGACAATCATATAAAAGTAAGTTTCAAAACTGAAGCAGTTCCTTCTATTGATGCAACTCAGCCACTTCCCTTCCAATGGAAATATTCCGATTTTTACGTAGTATGAACTGAACCAAAGGGAGAGAAGAAATGTCAAAACTGAATCAAAACCGAGTAACTTGTGGTGTTCTGCTGGTACTCACATAGTGTTTTATATATTGTTTCAGCCAGTACAAGGGCAGATCAAATCATGTGAGCAGATAAGAGAAGGTGAAGAAACCTAGTGCTGATTCCTTGCAAGCAGTGCAGGATAATCCAGGTCCCAGTTTATTTATGCCTCACTGATGGCATAAACTTAAATTACTCAGGGAAAACTCATTAATCACAAAGGAGAGCATCCAATAATCAGAGAGGTGTGTGCATTATGTTTTGGTTTGGTTTGGGTTTTTTTTGTTTGTTTGTTTGGTTGGTTTTTTAATTTCTATATAAGGAAATTGTAGCAGGTTCAGTTTGAAACAGGGCAGAAACACCAATTTAGTATAGTGGTTTTGTTTGCATTTTTCATCTTCTGTGAGATATAAAGAAGTTTATTACTAACAGAATTAAAAGTAAAAAGAAATAACAAGGAATTAAAGCAAAACCCCCTTTTTTCATACAGCACCTCTCCTTTTTACCCAACTCGCACAAAGGAAAACAAACTATGATTTTGGTCAGTATTATAGTTCTTAAAAGTCTCTCCACTATTTAAGGAAAAAAGGTTTTCTTTTGCTTCACGTGGTTTCCAAACTGCTCAAAGGGCAACAGACCCGCCCAGAAATTCTGCTGCTGTGAAAAATATCTCTCCCATGAATCTGGTAGTCTTCCCACAACTGCCAGCATGGGCCACACATACGGTGTCTCTTTTTTAAGGATAAGCAAATGCTAGCTTAAAAGCAACTGCTCTCTTCTTCACAAAATCTCTGAAAGTCTCTTACAGCTCCGAGGTGACCTGGCATGGTCACATTTCTATTTCCCACAGGCTGCACACAAAATTCTCATTCCCCCATGTCTTTAAGTGGGTTAAAGAGAAAAGGACAGTTTGTGACATTACAGTTTTTACCACGGCCTGCAAAACATATTTTTAAGCTCCACGCTGGGCACAACTCCACCCTCTTTTCCCATCGCCATCTTCAGCTCCATTTCCCGTGACTTACTCTCTCTTTCCCTCAGACCTTGAAGTCGCCATGATTTTCTTTGGGCTTTATATTAGAGAAAAAGTCTCTTTCTCTTTATGCAGCTGGCTCCTCAGCTCGACTCTAGCTATGTTGGTTGCAGCTCTATCAGCTCCCGCCAGGTCTGCAAGGGGGTTGCATGAGAGGGGAGGGGTCTCCAGTCACTAGAAGCCAAGCCGGGTGATATCGGCTATGCAGCAGCCTCATGGTTGTTTCTTAGCTGCCCGCGGCTCTGAGGAGGTTCTCCCGCAGCTGCCCGGGGCCATGCCCCGGCACCAGGAGATGGGAGGCCTGGGGCCCATTTTTCCCCCCCTCCCCACAGGAGGCTTGAACCCAAAAGGGAAGTTCCTGCGTCTCCATGCAGTTTAAATATGTAAATTTTGAGAAGCGTCATTGGTCTAAATGACTGTCCATCAACTCAGGTTCAAACAACCCCAGAAATACAAAGTAGTCAAGAATATATCTGTCTTGTAACACATCTCTAATAGTTGCTGTAATATTACCCTCTCTTACAAACTGACTTTCTTTATCTAAAGTGTATTAGGACTGCGGCTAGTTGCGGCCTGTTAGGTGTGGTTTGCCAGATGCTGTAAGGCATAACCATCTTACTTTGGCTCTCTCATCTGTTTCCTTGGATCAGAGGGAAGTTGGTATGCTTGAAAGTCTGTTTATTTACACCAGAAAAGGAATATTCAGAGGCCAGCCATTACCACGTTTATCAATCCAACTAGTTGCTGGATTGCACAAATTAGCTTGTGTCTTTACAAGTAATACAATAATACAATAATAAATAAAACAAATTTGACTCTCCAAAGGTTTCGTTTTAGTCTGTAATCTGTTTGTATGCACTGTGACCTGTGGGAATACTGAAAGTCTTTTTTTAAAGTGCTTTTTCCATTGCAGCCTTATGGGCTACTATAACTGGTGAAACTTTGTGATGAACTAAATAGAGCATGGCAAGAAATGGCTCTAGTTTGTCACTTCACCTCATTTTGAAAGCTGAAAATGAATTATTTAAGTAATGAGATAGTATGGACTTTGCATCAATGCTGATCAAGGCCCATTCTGGATGTCTGCCTTGTTTCCCATCACATGTGAACAGTACAATAATCAGCACTAATTGAAAAGCTAATGTTACTTATAAAGATTTGAAATTATTCTTTCTCTTGATGTTTTTTGAGAGTTTCTTCTGCTAAAAGTTATATGTGATGGAAATGCTGTAATCATATTTCCAAGATGTGCAATGATCAAATGCATTCAAAACCAAATATTATTTGGTGGGCTTTTGTAGGAATTTCTTTTTTTTCTTGTTAATTACATACCTAAAGCACTTGGAATTTGTATGTTTGCAGATTGAACTGTCTTCTTCTTGTTACTTTCACTTTTCTTTTTCTGGTATCCTTCTTGCCAGGTGTTTTATTTGAATTGTGCAGTTGTCTCCAGGGCGGTTAAACTAGCATTCCTTTGGATGGGGATGACCTGGGTGAGGCGGTCCTGGAGCAGCCCTGATTGCTCCAATGACTGGGGGCACTCGGTTTGTGTGACCAGGCTGGAGCCAGTCTTACCATGCCCAGCTGTCAGCACTGCCCTGCAAATCTGCTCCCTTGGATTGCATCACTTGCTGTTGCTGGCAAAGGCTGTGATGAGCTGAAAAGACTGTCAGGTGGACCCACCTGTACATTTTTTCCCAACAGAAGCATTCCAAAACCACCCAAGGAGCTTTTTTAAACTCTTGTGTTAGGATTTTACTTAAACAGAAAATAAACTTGTGAATTTTTCAAACACAGAAATTTCACTTGGGTGAAACAGAATAAATTAAAATCGAAGATTTAGCAAAAAAATTCTCTCCCTGCTTGCTGTTTCCTTTCAGAGAAAATTATTTCCTTCAGCTTTACTTTCAGTCCTGTAACTTTTAGTAGCTTTTTAGGTTGTAAAAAGCCTATGTGGTCTGTTCTGAAACCCTTAGAAAAGCCTACATTTTCATTGTCTCTGCAACATGTCTTTGTGTCTGCTTTTCCATTCCCCAGATACATATGGTCAATAACTTCTAGGAAAGAGGAATTTTCCTAGGCACACTATAAAGGGAATTACATAGTCCAATATGCTAGAGCAGGAAAAGAAAAGTCTCTCAGTAAGACAATGCATGTGCAATAAAATGTGGTTATACTGATTGTTATGTTATGTAAGATTCCATAGTTGGGGGAGAAATAAGGAATTTATTAAATCTAATGTATTTCATACATTAAAAAAGAAGTGCTAAAGAAAAAAAAGATAAAAATGTCTGCCTCAGTTTATAGAAGCTCAGAAATGGCTTTGCTTTTATTACTTCTCAATTTATTCCTGGAGATGCTTGAGGAGGAAGAAGGAGAAGGGTCTGTGCCGAGGGCACAGCACTCACTGATTTGATATCATTTGTGCTGTGTTTTGCACATCATTTGTAAATGACCCAAGCACATTCAGTGGTTTGGGAACATCATTTCTTTTATGCATTGGCCTTTGGGCTTACTTAATGGAGTGTTTTAGAAAGTCTTTATGTTATTGCCATTAAATGTGGGCTAAGCCACCATAAAAGTTAGGTTTTACTTGGAGGGAAACATAGGAAAGAAAACATGATATGCGTTGCCCTAGGATCACTGTAATCTGTGAGTGATCCAGCCCTCAGGTGTCAATACACAAAAGATCCATTCTCTTCTTTCTAGTCTCTGAAAGCTAGTTATGGATACTTCCTGGCTCCTTTCTGTACTGAAAACTACACAGTTTTTGTTTAAGTAAAAATTGGTCCTTTCTGAGTGCAAAATCAGTAATGAACTAAAGCTAAATAGTCTCATGACTATCGTTCACTCGTAGCTTCCGCTAAAACCTGAGGTTGTTCTGCTTGTTTTATCACAACCTCCTGTCATTTTCCCTCTCTCTAATTCTTTTATATCTTTGCTGCTGAAATCTCACCATTTTTTACAATACATTTTAATTTCATCTTCACTACTTCAAACGTTCTCCCTTTCTACACATCCAAAATGTTGACATCATTATCAACTGCATTGCTCTGATCACAGTTCCCTCCTTCCTAAATTATTGATCAGGATTTCCCCTTTTACATACAGTTTATGTTTCTCCTTATGGTTTATATATTTATTCTAAACTGCTCTCTGGCTAATCCTCACCTCTCCACACTGTTCCTTTCTCTCGCTACCTTCTTTTCCCCGTAGCACTGAGAAGGTGCTCGTCTCTGTTAACCTTGCAAAGCACAGCCATCCTCTTTGTAAGCACTTTCAGTAATCTGTATGTTTGGCATAGCCTGTAAGTACAGGCACCCCTCGAAGAACCCATTTACTGCGTAAGATGAGGTTTTACCCTGGTTCCCTTCAGCACCTGATGACAAAAGCACTTCTGTCATCTCACCATGGTAGGTGCCTTCAAGGGGAATGGAGTTGATGGGACTGTGAGCTCTGGGCACTGTATTTGGATTCCTTTGAACTTTTAGTGTCACAGTCTGCCTCAATTTCAGCTGATGGCCCGGGAAAAAGGAGAAAAAATAAAAGGAAGAAACCCAGCTCCTTCTACCTATCTGTTAATACTGTTTTTACATTATGGGATATTTTCTTTTGTGAAACACCAGCTGAAGTTCCTAGGTTTGTCTTACAGCTTTGAAGGTGGGAGTAGTTTTTTGATTGCATTTCATTTTAAAATCTAATATTCATCTGAATGTTTCCTCAATTGATTTCTTAGTCAGCATTAGCACTGAACTGGCCTTTGGGCCACTTCCAGATGATTAATTATGTGAATTTCCTAAGCAATCCTGAACTAGAATTGTAGAACCCTGTATGTAGGTTTGGAATTTACTCCTACTTCTGTGTCCAGCAACAACAATACTTCTCTTCGCAGTTGCCCACAAATATCCCTGTTTAAAAATGTGTACTTCTGCAGTGGAATTTTTTGAGTAATGTGGGTTTCTTTTCTCCCAAGAGCAACAGCTAATGCACTTCCTAGTAAATAACCATGATAGTTTGTCTTGGCATTTGGTTGATAGTTGAATCTTGATTTTTTAGCAAAAGATTTTTAGATCCTCTTTGATTCATACATTCAAGTTTGAACCTTCACCTCAATTTCCATAATATGAGGAGCAGAGTCTTTAAAGATTTAATGTAAGAATTTATCAGCCAACAGGTAGAATGGTGTTTTATTGTAGAAATTAGACAAAATGTTACCCTGAGAAAGCCTCTGCATTTGGAGAGCATAACTTCATTTTGATATATTTAGAAAGATGCAATTACATATTAAGGAGGAGGATAAAGCTTGTCATTTCTCAGTTACATATGTGGAGAGCTTTAATGAAAGTGGAGATGCACTGGAATAGGCAAACCCACGAGGTTTCTCACAACATTGCCACACTGAGGCTCCTTGAAGCTTCTCGAAAATACCTGGGCTTTTTTGCCAAAAATGTTAGCCTTAGGGGAGCAAAATACTTCTTATAATTGCAAATTGATCTTAAAATATTTCTGATTCCATTAAGTACAGAAACACTGTGCAGAGGTTGAGATATCAATCAAGATTATCTTGCAGCAATATTTTGTCATTTAAATATTAGAAGTTTCATTTGCTAATAGCATTTTTATTAAGAAAGACAATCTTACTGGGAAACTTACTTGACACAGGCTTTTTTGTTGCTGTTGTTTACAAGCTGTGCTTGAACTACTGTAGCATTCCCAATGCAAGAATTCAGATTTTTCTTCTTCTGGGTTCTTGTCTAAGCAAATCCTACAAGTGAGCTATAGTCAAGTTCTCAAACAGAATAATATCCATGTGAGTGTGTGCACAGAGGTCTACAGCAGTTTTCAAGACAATGTATAGATAGATGTTTCTAATTTTAATGGTGCCTTTAAGCAAGTAACATTTCCACTCTTCATCAGACTGAAGGGCCATAATTTTAATATAGTCTTCTGTACACTATCACATTCTTTCCAATCCATTTCACAGGGAAATTGTCCATTGTTAGAAGGATATTCTTTGCATGGTTTGGTCCATCATTGTCACACTATTAACCTTCAAATATTACGCACACAATTGACATAAACTAAAAGAAACAAATCAAGATGTTTTCGCTCATTTTTGTGGTCTAGATGACAGGCATTAAATAACATGCTCTTAATTTGACTGACAACAGACTATGAACATGATACTTGTATATTACGGAAATTAGCTATTTTAAAGAATTTTGAAGATGTCACTGTTAGAAGTGTGTTTCTTTTCCCCTTTAAGTACCATAACAAATGACTGCCTAGAATTGAGCACTGACCTGTGGGCCAGCCAGCCTTCCATGGGGAGGAAAAGTGTGTTCAGGTCTGCTGGCTGTAGTACTAACCCACATCCAAGAAGATCATTGTTTGCTTTGATAAACTCCGCAGGCTAGGATTTGTTATTTCCTTCTCATACTTTTATAATCACAATTAAATGAAAATTGAAGCACTGAATACACTGCTGGAAAGATGTTCAATATATTTAAAAATAGCAGATACTGTTGTCAAGCTCATCAAACCTTTGAAGTGTATGTAGGTGTTCTTTGTCTTAAGATAGAAGCCATGTAAATCCCAGTTTACAGAAATAATTGAGCCAATTGTTATTTTGCCTGTATTAAGATCTCTGAAGTTGTTAGAAGAGAAATTTTGTGTTGTTGAAACTAAAACATGTGTAAGAACCTAATACTTTCTTCCTGGGTGATTTACAAGAATTAGATCTTGTCTTGAAATCAAAGATGACTTTTTCTCTTAGTTTTCCAGTTATTTCACAGGCTACCTACATACTGGAGGGCTAAATCTGCCACATAGTCTTTGTGATCCCAAATGCAACTTACTCCTTAATTCTTGCACTGATATTGTGAACATGGTTCTCTTCTTTAAAACTACTTTCCTGTCTTTCCTCCCAACAAAACAACCTTCCTGGAAATACCCAACTCTCAAGGACTTCTGCAAGTTCTCTTAAGTCTTCCATCCCAGCAAGAAGGGTTCTGCTACTCTGCCAAATTGGCATGGGGAAAAAACTCCTCTTTCCTATTGCAAATGAACAGTGTTGGCTCCCTGCTTTATAACCCAGGCTGTTTTGTGCTGTGCCCCACTTTGAGCGTGGCTTAGGGGCCAGGGAAATGGGAGATGAGAAGAAACAGGTCTGAATGGAAGCAGGTCCTGAGTGTTTATTCTACCCGTTCATGCCCACCCCATAAAGCACCTTCTCAGGCCATTCCCAATAGAATGCTTTTTCAGGGACTACCAAACACGAGTCATCATTTTCCCAATGACTGAAGACAACTGCTGGTTTTCTTTTCACAGAGTAGAATTTGTGACTGGAAAGTCACATCTCAACATTAGCTACAGCTGTTTCATAGGCATGTCTAAGGGATCCTGAATGCCAGTGTGTTGTTTGGCAAGAAAAATAAGTCAATGTGTTTTGTGCTCATATAAAGTTTCAAAGTCCTAAACTAATGCATTTCCTGTAAAAAGTTTGTGGTTTTGTGTGCACTGCTTATCAGTGGGTGGAGACCTGGAAAGGCTGGAAATGTTCCTACAGAGAAATATTTTTAATTGTTTTCATTATTTAAATAAAATGTAAGGATATGCTCTAAATCAGGTTTCTGTTGTGCTAAAGTGCCAAACTTTTGCCATAACCTGAGATTACCAATTCTAATTGTTACCATCTTATTGCAATTAGTCTTATCTCTGGTACCCCAAAGAAAAAAAAAATCACTGTGTTTGCTTTCTGGATTTTGTTATAAAGACTTAGCAACGAGAGAAATGTTTCTTTTATGTCAGAAATTCATAACAGATGTTTGTCAATATTTTGAAATAAGAACAGAGAAAAACATGAAATATTAAAAGTGTGCCAAATCTCATCCTTTCTGCAAGCATGCCTTTGATTTCAGTAGTTCTGTTTAGTCTGGGTTATTTATAATTTTCCAAGCATAATTTAAACATTCATATTCCTAGATCTCAGTTAAATATTTATCTAAGTTTATAAAGCTGTTTCTGCTGATTAGTGAGCTACCTGTTATGGGAGAACAAAGAAACTCAAAAGGCAGCAAATTAAGGTCACAGGTCAGTGTTCAGGCAAAATAGAGCTGGGCTACCAAATGATTTTCAGTTATTAAGCCAATAAATCAGGCAGATGTTGATAGATGCAAGCACTGGGGCAGTGTGTCAGCCTCATGAAAAAATTGTTTAACAGATTCAGGTGATCAATGCTGTCAGAATCTTGCATGTGGAAAAATAAAATGACAAATTAAGCTGTAAGGCTGTGACACCAGATATTATTATGTGCCCCTTCTTCCCACTCCCCACCACTGCCACCATTGTTTTAGATCTCGCCTAAAAGCAGAAGCACACAAATAAATAAATAAAAGTATGTATCTATCCATTTATGTCCCTTGGAAAGCCCACAAGCGAGGCAGAAGGCTAATGGATTTTCGGGGAAAATGCAACCTGCTGCATAAGCCTTGATTGAAGAGCTCTGAAGGGGAAGGGAATAGATAAAGGGGGTATTGAATTATTAATGGCCTCTATGATAGTGGTCTAATTAGAGCTAAAGAGTTATCACTTTTTATTAATGGCACAATGAAAACAAAAATAACCCATCAAAAGTCATTAGGATAGAAATGATCCTAAAATTGAATACTTTTTCATGGCAAAAAGCACTGTATTATATTTGCTTATAGGAATTTCTGGGGTTTGCACATTGGAAAACATGTAGCCAAAAAATATGCCCTTTTTTGTTTGTTTGTTTGTTTTGAGTGACACCAGCAGAATAACCCCGTAATTGCTGTTAAAGGCTTGGGCCTTACTGTTTTCTAAAAGTGAAGACACTTAAGGCTGACAACAAAAAGAAAAGTGGTCTCTATTAAAAATAATGTCTTTCCATTCAATGTATCTGAAGTCATGAGACACCGACGGCCGAGTGCCACACTTTTTCAAGTTTTTTGGGGTTTTTTTTGTTTTTTTTGGTTTTTTTTAAAGATAAAGGTGTTGAATAATATGTGCTTTTTGTAAACTTGAAAACTAGGGCCAAGCACGAGCTCTTTCCTGATTCCCCTGATGCAGTGTGAGATAAGCCATTGTCTTTGCAACAGTGCTGGAAAAGCAAGTGTGCAACATGACATACAAATTGTCAAGCATTCAGCTAATTTGCAAGCTGTTAAATATCACAGGGCTGCAGGAGTAATGACTTTATGGGGAAAATTAGCTGTGGGAGACAACAAAAAGCGTCCGTGTCTATTTTAGGAGATACCTGAAAGCCTGCCTGAACTGTCATCAGGGCATTTAAGATGTTTTCGGTAGTTACTCTGTCAGAGATATCAGATTACTGCTGTTATCTGTCTCATAGATGGACAGGAAAGTGCTGTGTATGTGAGTTTTTTGCCGACAAGCTCTCCCAGAGAAAAAGAAATTTTTCTTTGAATGACACCAATTCCCTGTTTGTTTACCTGTCCCTGATTTTTTTCTTTAATGGTCTGTCCTATGCCCTGGCCTCAGCACACTCAGATGGTGGATGGAATCTCTTTGTAGAAACCTGGAGACAACTGCCTTTCTCAAAATGAAACTAAGTTATTGGATGGAATATATATATATATATATGACAAAATATATTTTTCCCTAAATTCTCCCTCATGTCTTTGGTTCAGTTCATAGTGCCAAAGTCATGGTAGATAATAATTGCTAATGATTTGAGTGAAGTGAGTGAGTAGAAATCGTCTAGTTCAACTCAAATTTTTTCCATGAAAATATAAATGGGCAAAGTGTACCTTACTCAAAGGTGCCTTTCTCTCTCTTCTATATTTAGCACAGGCCAAACCAGCTGCAGTCTTTGAGTCTAAGCAACCACGGCTGAATTCAGATTGGCAGTGCACACCTTACTGTGGGGTGTCAGGGGTGAGAACAGAGAGTATTGGCAAACGGGAACACAAATGCTTCTGCTCATCATCCACATGCACGACCATGCAGAACATTTTGCTGTCAAAAAATAGCACTGCTATACAGGAGTGTCTGGCTGGCACAGCTGGCCTGGGGGGCAGTATTTGCTGCTGCTGATTACACATGTTCTGCCCCAAACAGCACCTTTTTTTTCCTGGTGTAAGCCACAAAAGGGAGCCTTGCAGCGTTATTCACACAAGTGCTGTGGCAGAGGAGCTGGCACTGTCAACAACACACTTCTGGCCCTGTGATGTACAAGCTGCTCCATCACACAGCCGTCACACAACTGTCTCTTGGATCTCCTGGACGATGATTTTAGGCTATTTCAGGCAGTTCTATTTCTTCTTGTTTTGTATAGGGGGAAAAAAAGGCATCAGGAAGGGATAGAAAGCAACAATTTATTAATATCATGCAGACTTGTGAAATATTGCTTCCTCTGAGATCCTGCAATAATGTATGAGTAACATAGATCAGTTTGTGAAGATAATTTCTTTCAAGAAATTCTGCTTGTTGCAGGAAACTGCATAAACAGTGCCATTTGCTTCACTGAAGCAATAACCATTTATTTTGGTGAGTTCCAGAGGTAAAGTATGAGGGTCTTTTATAATTAACCCTGGTGTTCCCTGCTTAGGTTTCTTTCGTCTTTGTGGAAACCTGGAAACCTGCTTTTATCAACTTCTAATTTTCATACAAAGAGGGAATTGAAAAGAACCAAGTGGGTACCCTAGAGACCAAGACATCACAGGTGACATCTGTTGTCATTTTAATGGAGACACATTAACAGTTTCTGAATACACAGTGTACTTACAGTGTGGGCCAGTAAAAACTGCCTTGGATTTTGAGCTAAAAAAGAAAGATGTAAGCCCTTGGTTTATCATGTGTATAGCAAACTGTCAGAAGACTGCATGTGGTTTTATAATTAAAGGCCACTGTACTTCTACAGCAGTGTTGTTAATGAGCCTGCTGTATTGAGGGTCTCAGACAGAACTTAGGGTGCTGTACGCTATCATTTTAAAACAGCATGAGTACAATGGCAATTTATTAAAATATTGTTAATTCTCTCAATACGACCATGAGGCTAATTAAATATAACAAGTTTCCTTCTGGGATTGGTTCCACAGTCTGCGGGCTCTTCTTTCACCAGATCCTTTGGGGTTTTCCATCTGTGTGGGAGACCAAAAGCAGCCCCATGCAACACAATCTTCTGCACTTGGAGAGATTTGTAATTCCCTGTAAGAGAGGTGAAAATTACATTTAGCTCTTGATTGCCTCCAAGAATGAGGGGCAAAATTCTTGATCTAAAAGTTTGTCTTAATGCTGTTAAAGTTTTTTCTCTCAATAGTGGGGCTCTGTTTATACTGGAAA
This sequence comes from Dryoscopus gambensis, assembly GCA_013389985.1. Lineage (NCBI taxonomy): Eukaryota > Metazoa > Chordata > Aves > Passeriformes > Malaconotidae > Dryoscopus > Dryoscopus gambensis. The sequence goes on along the minus strand of WEIT01039445.1, from coordinate 20,509 downwards.
GTTAAACATGGTTGCAAAAACATGATGGTCCAGTTCCTGACATCAACTGATGAGAAACTGCCCCTATCCCTCCCTGGTTTAACTCTCTTTAGCTATTATGCCCCTGTGGTCAGTTGGGCCCAGCTGTCGCAGCTGTGTCCCCTCCCAACTCCTTGTGCACCTGCAGTCTAACTTGCTGGTGGGGTGATGTGAGAGGCAGAAAAGGTTTTGGCTCTGTGCAAACTCTGCTCGGTGATAACAAAATCCCCTGTGTTATCAGCACAAATCCTAAATCCTACTATGAAGAAAATTAACTGTACCCAGCCAAAATGAGCACAGATATTACCACCTGGCCTGGAACAAAGTCATGCCATGGATATTCTGTCAGTGAAGGAGTATAAAGAGTCTTGTTCCACATCCTAAGAGTTTGATGAGATGCTGTTTAATTTCCTGGTAACCTGTGAGTAGCACCACAAGCTAAAAATGCTCAGTTAACATACTTTTAATCAGATCAGTACCAAAGCAGTTTATTACTTATTAATAATACATATTTAATCAGCAATCATGAAACTCTACATATCAATATCACCAATTCAGCCAATGCATCACAATATTAAACCTTCAGGCAATGTTAAGTAATGCCTAGAAATTTCTAGGCATCCTTTCCATAGTTAATTCCCAAAAGCTCTCAGCACACCCACACCAAATTAGGGACTCTCCACACTGCACATGCTTGAAATTCTGGGTGTAAGGTCTCTCACACTGCCTTGCCTTTCTTACCCTCTGTTGTCTAAGCCATTTGGCTAGGGGGTGCCAGTGGGAGCCAGTCCCCCAGAGTAACTTCCATCTCTTGTAGACAGGTGAATGTGTGTTCAACTGGACTACACAGCATGAAATGTACACAGGTCCAACCTTTCTTTAAAAAACAAACAGTAGTAATAACACCAATATGACGGGCTTGCATTTTAAATGTTTTTCTTCTGAGTAATGATGAAACCCCTCACTTTAAAAGGCTCTACCATAAACACCTCTTTAGCAAAAATCTTGAAAGCCTTTCCTTCAACTTTTCTGTATAAGAATTGAAATAGTTCATCAAAAGGAGTGAATGCAGGCCATACTCACAGGATTTGATTGGCACAAATGAGATTGTGGTCAGAGAAAAGCATATTGTTTTTATTTCAATATGTATTTTCTGCAGACTGTTTTCAGCAAATCCATTGGAGTTTATGCCTTTCTTTTTTTTTCCCTTTTCTTTTTTAGCTCCTTATCTCATACTTTCAAAGGCTGGAAGTCATCACTTTTCTGTTTTTTTAACATAAGACACATTCCTAAATAATATAGCCTAAGCCCTCAAGACAGGCTTGACTAATGCTTCTTTCTTATGACTTGTTCCAGTGTTCATGTAGGTACTTTTTGTAGGCTAAATCTGTGTGCGTCTTCTTCTCTGATGTTTCTGCTCCAGAGCTGAAATGTCTGTCTCTCTGTAATGCCAGCTCTGGAAGCCCTGGTAAGTGTTCCAGGTCCATGCCAACTACCAACCCATGGTTTAATTTCCTCACACATCCCGTTGTGTTTTTTCATGGGAGTCAAGCTGGTGGGCCGTGTTGCAAAGCACATGCATCCATGTCTAGAGATAGGTAGGGTGGGCTTCCTGAACTTGAAAGTTTATAAGGCCTGCTTTAAGTCAGCAAATTCTTTTTTTCATTCTGTTGTCTGGAGCAGTTTTACAGTTGGGGTGATGCACTTAATCTAATGCTTTTGTAGATTAAAGAAATGGACTGGGATCTCAAAATTCTGGAAGAATTGTTATCTCTTGGACTGTTTTTCTGTATCTCTGTTTGTAAATGTAATAAAGGTGTGCCACTCTTTCATGAATATTTTAATCTTTGATCAAGCATATGTATAACAAATAACCAGTAAGGTGAGTGCGCTAGAATAAATTGTGTAACTTCCTTTCAGATTACCCCATTATCTCCAGGCAGTGTTTCTTACTTTGAGTACTAATTATCCTGCAGCTTAATTGAGCCATGAATTACCCATAATTATCTATTTTCCATGGTAAAACAAAATCATGTAATTATGCTTTTTTCCATGCCTTAAATTTATACATGGTATGAACAGAAATTAGGGCAATGTGTACTGGGCTAACAAGAAGAGTGAGTTTATTCTTTTAGCCCTGAACTTCTTCGTAGCTCTGTAATTTGATTTTAAGAAAGGCAGGATGTCCCCCAGAGAGGAAACAATCTGCTTTGGGGTGTGAATAGTGGAGGTGTAGTCTAAAGTGTGTTAAATTATCCTTATCCCCACCACTTAAGCCTGGGTTAAGGTGTGTGGTCACAGTGCACTGTGATACCTCTATTCCCCTTGTACTGTGGCTTTTGGAGATATGAAATGCTTTTCACTGCTTTTGTTTACAGCAGGCAGACAGGGCCTTGAACAGTTCCAAGATGAAGTGACTTTTGAAGGTGCTTAAAGTTATCCATCTCTGTCTGAAGTGTAATAATTGAGACTCAAACTCAGGATTGCCTGAATTAAATCATTAGGCAACCAAAAACAAACCTAAGAGAATATTCCCCAGAGTAGAATAGATACAAGTCTTTAGGATAATGCAGTCCTAAACATTATATCCTGAGACTGGGCATCTCATTTTACAAAGGCCGTAGATGACATGCTCTAAAACAAATATAATGCAGGAAAGTCAGAAACCAGATAAAAGGTTTTGAATCATGTCATTCTCTGGTGTGTATCTCTGTTATGTGTCCCATGATGGAGCACCTGCACCAAGGCTTTCTAGAAATGACATAACACAAAAAGGTCACATATCATGCAATTCCTCTGCTTAGGCATCTGTCAAGTCATGTTTGCCGTCAAAACAAGGTAATGTCCTGAAAGAAAGCAGCATGTTTTGCAACCGTCTGCAGCATATGGCACTGGAAATGCATGTCAGTGAAGCAAAAGTCATGCCACGTACCCGCTTTTCAGCTGTAACATGTTATTTGTCATAAAACGCTGCAGTTGTTTAATTTTTCATAAACAGTATGCATGTCTTCACATATTGCTTCATGCGCTGGATTAAAAGCAAAAAGCAGGAAGCCTCTTTGTTCCCTATAGAAATGAACAATGTCAGACGGCACTGTGTAATAAACACATCATTAGCCAAAATATGAGGCTGATTGTCATTTGCACAAAGGCCCACATACACCACCTCAGCAGTGCACAACAATGTTAGTGTAAATAATCCACAGGAGACTGTGAATCAGGCCCAAATACTTGATTTTAATTCTAACTAACTAGGAGTCTTCTTTTGAAAATCCTTTGTGTAAATCTCAAATAAGCTCTTTCAAAGCCATGCAATGTCCTTGAATGCTAATATTTTTAGTAAGGCATGTACATAATGAAATGTGTTTTAAAATCTGCATGGATACCACAGTTATAGTAGCACTAGAAATAAATATGTTGAATGGAAGAAAGGCTCAAATTCCTCCTTATTGGCTCCACACAAAAAGAGTCCCTGAATTCCAGTGGAATTAAGGCTAAAGCACCTTCTTCCTTTACCGGTTTTAAACATTTGCCAACCAGAAGGAATTTAATTTCTTATTTTATCTCCTCACAGTACAGAAGTTATGTGGCTTGTTTTATAGGTCGGTGCACCCAAAACTTGGCTAGGTCTTGAAGAGGCTGTTAAAGATAATTGGTAGGTGCAATTTCTACTGAGGATGGCCTTTAAACACTAACTGCCTTGATTTTGGGAAGATATCAATTTATAATTGCTCCACATAGTATACATTTAAATGCCTTGAGTGACTACTGCTTTAGAAAAGAAGTTGCACTATATGGAACATTAGTTCCTGTCATTTTGTTCCTTTTTTGGGGGGGAAAGAAATAATTTGATTGTTGTGTAGAAATAAAGTCATAAAGCTCTCTGTTTGCAAACTTCTCTCCTTGCTGTCTACCAGCTCATTGCTATGCAGGATTATATTGGTATTATTGCAGTGAATTATAAAGAGATTTTTGTCTGGTAGAAATCAGAACAGCCCAGCTTCTGTGCTGCACTCATGGTTTTAATCAAAGTATGATTGCATGCACTGTTGTGAATATGTAAATCGGAAAATATACAGGGAGATTACTCAGCGCTTTATGACAGCAGAAACTGGAGTTACTGTGTTCCCATCTAGGAATAAAGGCTGGTAATCATTAGGGCTGAATGTTGAATCTGCAAACTTTGTGAAAGGTGCAGCCTTGCTGTGTGGACATGTCAGAAATATCATAGCTTTTTTTGCAAAGTGCAGCAGTATGTCATATCTATGAACCTGGAAAATCTGCTTTAAAAATTAGCAAACTTCCCTACCACAAAGCCCTATGAGTAAATTGAGGAAAGTTGTTATAGGAAATTACTGCTTATACAGGGGGAAAAAAAAAAAAAAGAAAAAAAAAGATAGTTTCACTTAGCTAGTCTAGAAAGTATATTAAACAGCAGCTGTCTTCTTAGTTAAGAGGATTTTATTTGGCTGGTCCTTCAAAGATGGCAAGAGCATTTAAAATGAACTGCTGACAATGGTAAAATCCCTATGAATTATGAATGTAGTGAGAAATCCATGAACCTATTTACTTGGATAAATCTAGACAGAGCATTTACTTTTGAGTCCTCACTTCTCCAGCTGAAAATTGGGGCACTCCAAACTTTACTTTGGTTCAAGTTCCCTTTGGAGTACAGAAACAGGCTTGTGATTCACACGACAGCCTGACCTGCCTCGGACAAATATAGATCTTCTCACAGTTGAGTTCTTTAAAGTTTACATTCCCAAGCCAGGAATTCTCTATAACTTTGGATTGATTTTGCTATCATTTCCCAGGCTTTGTAGACTTTTAAGCTTTTAAGACTTCTACCTGTAAAATGCTTGATTTGGAAGTATTTAAACATACTTAATCATAAGGCAATGGAAAATCAGCCACGCTCTTCAAAACATAATGTATTACATTGCAAGGAATACTTCCAAGACTTCATGTGGCAGTGTGAAAAAGAGGGATCAGTACACGGGATAAGCATGTATGATGTATCCATTCATATCTGCTCTCTGCTCAGCTCCAGCACAGCAAAACTTTGGCAGCAGGAACATGTCTATCTTTGAAGAACCCAATTCAGGATTTGTTCAGGATTGGAACAGTTTTTGCTCAAACTGGTATATCTGTGTGAGACTCACTCTCCTGACCCTGCTTCTCATCCCTCTGTCTCTGCCTGGCTCTGTCACCTGCTGTGGTCTCAGCACCAGCTCTCTCTCCTGAGATTGAATCCCTGGTGGCAGATGCCAGCCCTGCCTCACATGGAGCCACCATCCTTCGGTGTCTGGCATGAAGGCCAAGAGACTGAGGCACCTTCAGGCTATTCAGTGCTTCACCAAGCCCAGCCAGGACTTCTCATGCAGGGCAATGCTGTTGGGAAAAGCGACTCCAGGTGCAGAAACACAGCCATACTTTGTACACGAAGGGTATGGGCACCACGACCCACCGTGGCAGAGACCTGCTTCCATCTGCTGACCTGAGGCCTGAAGTCTTGTGTTTTGGGCACCAGGCAGTTATAAGGGGTCTGAAAGTTTATCTATTAACATGATTGTGTCACAGAAAACAAAACTAGATTGTGTATTTTGCATCAGTGTTGCCTCTGGAATCAGCGAAAGTCTTCTACTTTTAGTCCTTATTCATCAACCTTTGAAAGAAATAAATAAGCAGAAGCCCTACGTTTCTCCTAAGGGTGTCTGCACTTTCAGAGTTGTTGTTTCTTTTTTTTCCTTCATAATTTCTCCATTTCTTCTTAGAATTACAGAGAAATGCAATGATACAAAATAAATGTACCTTGTCTTTCACTGTTAGCTCATATTTTGAAATACTTAATGTGAGGCAGAAAACATTTAAACTCCCTATTTTTTTCTCCCACTGATGTTGCATCTTGAATCTAAGGGGATGAAAACTAAATTTCCTCATCAGCAAAGAATTCTTAATGAGATGAATTGTTTATAAATCTTTTCATAATTTAATACTCAAAACCTTCAGAATTACCTGGTCTAGAGGAATATTTAAAAAATATGCATTAAACAGCTGTTTTTCTTCATTTTGTCATCTTGAGAATGTTTGAAGATGTCAAAAATATTCCAGTTACATTTCAAAAATCTCGTCTAAAATTTTTTCATTAATTTTATTCCATATATCTGTTTGACTGTGGGATTCCTTTCAACACCTTTTAGTATCAAAAAAACACTCAAGGTCTGAATCAGGTCATCCAGTAAAAGTAAGAGCTGGCTGTACGTGGGAAAGCTCTATTAGGTGGGTTTGATTTTGATAACTTCTATTTTGTTGCTTGTCCGGTGTTAACTCATAAAGTTTACTGACTATAATAAAGAGTCAGTGATTCAATAATGCTAACAGGTATCTTTCAAAATTAAAAAAATAGTCCAAAATGCTTCAAAAGGAACAAATGGTATTTTTTTTAAGAGGAGGGAGTAGGTTAGGAAGCATTCTTAAATGTATAAAGACACCTTTACATTGCATTTAAATCACTGAAGGGGAAACTGAAGCTTGGTTAAATAAATTGTATGTGCAGGCAGCAACGAGCTTTGTTTCTGCAGCTAATCTAAATGTGATTAAACAGCTTTATATTTTGGTACACATGAAAATATTAAAATGTAAACATTTTCCCTGTAAATAGTACTTGTCCTATTATGAACTTGCTGAATCTGTACTGGACAGATATGATTTTCTGCTGTTCTCCCTAGTGTTTCACAGTTGTTCTGCAGTGCACATGGTAGGATAAATTCAGCCTTTAAATCTTTCCAGTGGTCACTAAACTCTCTTCTGTCTTGCTTTGTGCCAGAACAAGGGCAAACTCTGTATTGTCTGGAGACTTCTCTGGTGGTCTGTGAATCTGCCTAGTGGTATGATTCTGATTCTTTAATTCTGAGCTTTAAATTTGATTTAAAAGACAGCTTAAAGTACTTTAAATACCCTTCCGTTATCTGTTTTCCAGATAATGAATTGCTGTGGTTGGTCCTGTACTCAGTTACTAGTGGGAAGAGAGGTGATATGTGCAGAAAAGTACTTTGTTTCCTGTAATAGTGACTGAAAATGGTGATTTTCACTCTGAAGACTCTAAGTGTTTTGGCTGAGCTAGGAGGTAGCTTTTCTGAGACCTGGGATAATAATTTTATTCTTCACCTGGCATTACTGTTTCTTACTGCAGAGGCACTGAGGTGTGAACCTAGATTTGTTTGGCATCATCACCACAGGATATCCTGGGACAAAGTGAAAAAGTGTTGGTAATAGAATCATCATAAAATCATAGAATAGCTTGGGTTGGAAGGGACCTTAAAGATCATCTAGTTCCAGCCCTTTGCCATGGGCAGGGACACCTTGCACTCGACCAGGTTGCTCAGTAGCACAGTCTCAGTCTCCCAGTCAATCATTTGCTCTGTGTGTAGCTCGTTGGTATTGCTTTGCATTTCTGAGTTGCTCAGGAGTCAGCAAAACATTAAAATTGGTGGTAAAACATCCTTCCATTCTGGTTTTTTGTAAATATTTGTCATTTGATTTTGCATAGTCTATGATTCTTTTCTTCTATTAAGCTGAAAAATGGTATTTTGTAGTAGTATGATATACTATTCCAACTATTAAATCACTAGATTGTGAGATCTGCTCTGATTATGACTCTGGATAGAATACCCAGGCATTCAACTCTAAAATGCTCGCTTCACTTCTTAGAGCATTTAGGAGCTTTTAGGAAAAGTTTTTTCATTATCTCTTTTTTACCTCTTTACCCTCAAGTAGTTTTGCAGTTCAGCCTGATCTGAAATACTGTTCCATGTGGGAACGATCTTTGTTGGATTTCTGTCTTATTTTATTTGTTGCAGTCAAGAGCAACCAGTCTGGGAGGTGAGGGGAGGTCTTTCTAAGGGAGACCAAAGAGCTGTGCAGAATATGTTGAGTAGGCATTCCATACAAATGCATTTTAGAGCATTGCACATTCTAATCCTAAGGGGCCAAGGAAATGATACAACCATCACGCAGGCTTCTGATAGTTTAGTCAGTGCAAGAAAAATATCTGTAAACATGCTATCAAATTTACAGCTCATTGAAAGTGACAGTGAGATAAAAGAGCGGCTAAAATGATATAATAGAATATGGAACATTGCAGGAATGTATAGCATTTAATCTTGTATACACAAATGCATGTAACATTTCTGCTCGGTTAATGATCCAGTGCTTAAGCCTGAGCGATAATGCGCCATTGCCAGACACATCTATGACTGTAAAAGATAACATTGCCTAATTAGTTTGGAAGAAGCTTGGGGTTTTTTTATGTTGAAGATGAAAATCTTTTCTACATCTTACTCTTTTACAGACGCTGTTTTCACGAAATTACACGCTTCTAAATTTTTATTGCTATTACATATAACATTCTGCTTATTGCTGCTTTTATCTAGTTTCATAAATGTAATGGGTATTTCTTTTCCCTTATCCCTTTCATTCTACTTCCCCCTAACAAAAAGAAGATGGGAGCTGAAAGTATTGTGAAATTGGCTTGAAAGTTAAAATCTTTCAAATAACTGGTCCTGTCATTGACAAATCTTCTTCTTCCACTCTGGTGCTTTTCATGGTAATTTAGAACAAGTTTCAGAAATTTTACAATAATAAATACAGTTCTGCTAAAAGCATACATTACACAAGCAATAATTTAAAACTGTTCATGACATCAATTATATTTTGTCATGGTGAAATATATAACACATTACATTTTATCAGCAAAATGAAGAGATACATTCCAGAATCATAAAGGTGGAAATCAAAGTGGTCTTTCCTTTGCCTAATGGCTTTAATTGCAGGATACAATAGAACAAGGTTGCTCCTTTATTTAAAATTTCATTTTATCAACTGTCTGTAACCTGTCACACTGCATGACGGTTATACCATTCCATTCAGTTCCACCTCAACAGACTCATGACAATGTGCCACTGGATTGTTTTCTTCTCTTCCTTCAGGAATGGGCAAGTTCTGCATACTACAGATTTATTAAAATGCTGTCTAAACTCCATTACGGATGAGTATTATCCATTAGCCACTGGCTGTCCATCTATAGGCTTATCATCCATCCATCCATTCTCCACCATAACTGTAATTTTTTAGCAGAGTTCATAGAGAAAACAAAACTGTTGGAATGTAAGAATGATGGCAGTGCTGTTTGCATGGTCTGGCAGGCACGGTGTGTTTTACTGTCTTGGCTCTGTGCCCATATAGATAAGCTTTACAAAAGTTATTTCGAAAACAAATGCCTTTGGCAAAGCTTCTTTCCCTGCATAGATTAAAGACTGTTTTACTATAGGAACATACAGAATCCTAGAGTATCCTGAGTAGAAAGGGACCCACAAAGATCATGGAAGTCCTTCTCCTGGCCCTGCACAGGACACCCCAAGAACACCAGCACACTCCTGAGAGCCTTGCCCAAACACTTTTTTTGAACTCTGTCAGGCTTAGGACCATGACTGCTCCCCTGGGGAGCCTGTGATATGCAATTACTTTCATGGTTGTGCCTGATGCATATAAATAAAGTGTATATGTAGAAATCTAACTTAATTCAATAGCTGGCCAAATTGTCCATTAGCTATACTTCTCAAAGGTGACCTGAAATAGGAAGCAGAACACCTGGTTTTCCTCCGGCACATGCAATTAACAATAAAGGCAAAAATACATCCACTGTATGAAATGCAAGGTACCAGTGTGCAAATTATAAAAAAAAAAAATTAAAAAACTTGCAGCGTTTCCATTTCATTTTCAAATGTTTCTTAATCACTTAGGAGCAAAAATCCCATTAATTTTTTTTAAAAAAAATTTTAAAACCACTCAGGAATTTAAGTGTATCAGCAATGCTTTGGATGATGGGTCCTACCTCTGGATTTTTGGAAGGGATGTCCTAGAACACAGACTGGGGGCAGCTGTACCCTCCTAGTGCCTTGAGAGGTCAAACACCCTGCCCAGTGGCAATACAGCCTCCTCATTTTAACGTGCTTTGCTTTGGTGAGCAGGAACCTGTTAAAACTATGAAACAAGGAAAAGCCTCGTCATGTTAAATATCCTTCCCACCACAGAAATGCCTTGAATCTATTTAATTTACCAGTGGGGCTATTTCAACACAACTTTAGGAAAAAAAAAAACACCCTAGGGAGGAAAAAAATATGTTAAAATATAAAGAAGGAAAAGATATAATTGTGTTTCAGTCAGGGAGCAGACATTAAGAAATGCTTATTTTCATTTTCCTGAAAAGGCTGTCTATATTTAATGATATTTATGAACATTTAATTAAGACCAATATCTTCTCTCTCAAGTGCTCCTCATAACCAAAATTCAGAGTAGCCTGTTCTTGTGGTACATTCATTTATCAGCTTTAGCCTTGAGGCTCTCAATGGCTCCATCACTTTCAGCTCAGGGGATCGTCAGGATTTTCAGTGAGACACAACACTGCAGAATGCAATGAAACAGAAGAAAACCAAAACCAAAACCACAACAAATGTACAGCAAACAGTAAATAATTACCTGCCATGGAATTAAACAGTCAGTTCCCTTGGGGGACACATGATGGGACTAGACAAAGGAGGGAATTCATTAACTACGTAGCAATGAATGAATAAACAGTATAACAGCTCCAGTTTATCATCCATGATCTTTGTTTTAAAATAAAAATATCAGATATTTAAGAATGTTGAAAGGGTAATTGAGCAAATCTTTGAAAGCTGGTGTTGCTCTTTGGACTCAGTGGTGTTTCCTCACATAAACTGATGCCAACAGAGAAAAATGGCATCAGCTTAGCTGGAACACAGAAAGTGTATTAGACAGGATGAGAGCTTTGGCAAGTTTATGCTTCTGATCTCTCTTAGACACAAGGTTGACCACATTCCACTTGTAAAACTACAAAAAAGAAAAAAAAAAACACACCCTAGCAATTTCTGTTTGTATGAATAGAAATAACAATTAATCATCAGGCCTTGCAATTATCTTTTTGACTAAGAAGGAGCAGGTCCAACTAGTTTGTAAAGAATGACTTTATTACAGCTTCATCCTTGTAAACAAATTTATCAATCAGCCAGTTCCATGTAATCCAGATGAAAATTTGATTAGGCAAGGATGTCGTGTTTTCCATGGGCATGGATTCAGAGACTGGAGTATCTCCCTCCTAATAAGGAAAGGCTGAGAGCTGGGACTGCTCAGGGTAGAACCTATTAATGTGTATAAATACCTGAAGGGAGTGGGTAAAGGGGGTGGAGCCAGGCTCTTTCCAGTGACAGGACCAGAGTCAGTGGCACAAATTGAAACACAGGAGGTTTCTTCTGAGCACAAGGAAACACTTCTTCACTATAGTAGTGGCCAAGAACTGGCACAGGTTGCCTAGACATGCTGTGGTGTCTCCATCCTTGAAGATATTGGAAAGCCACCTGGACAATGTCCTGGGCTGTAGATGGCCCTGCTTGAGTGAGGGCAGTTGGATGAGGTGACCTTCACGGGTCCCATCCAGTATCAGCCATTCTTTGATCCTGATTTATGGTTATGAAAGTTTGCAATGATAAATCAGTACTCCTTTTGCCCCCTTACAACATTGAAAAGGTGGACATTTTGATTGATTTCACATTTATGAGAATATTCCTCATTGATTTTTTTTTTTTTTGGTGAATTTAATTTGTGGTCCCACTTCTATACCTAATAGTTTCAAAATTTTGAATGTAATATATTTCAAAAGTGTAGTAATCAATCATTTTACAGGTTTAGTAAAAATCTTAATATATGATTTGATAAACTATTACTCAAATATTCACATCGTATTCGAGGATACATTCAATGCATTAGCAACAGTGTATTGTACTAATGTGTAATATGTGCTACTCTGTCCTAGTCTTGTTATACATACGAGTAATCTTTTTATTGTTTATAAAAAAATTTAAATATGAGCATTAAGTGCTATGAAATTTTGTGTCTTGAGCCCAGAATTCTGTCTTCATCTGCCATATTTTGGGAGCCAAATTTGGTGTAGACACACTAGTATTTTGATACAAAGTACCTCAAAGGTGTTCAAGGTTAGGCCACAAAAGTAAGAAAATAGTGCCTTTAATACTAAAAAATGCCAAAACTTCTGTACCAAAACACAAAAGACCAATCTTGTTGGGAAACCTACTGGCTGGAAAAGTATAAATCCATGCAAATATGGACTTCACACTCTTGTCTTGGCACTGTGTTCCAGGACAAGAGGCTCTCTGACACATTTCTCTGATGACCACTTGTTGCGTTCCACTATGGGGAACCGCAAGGATTTCTTTCAGAAATGGGTGGTCAGGAACGAAGCGAAGCCAAACAAGGCAAACTGTGTATCTGAGAACCGTTTCTTGATAACAAAAAGGAGAAGGCATTGCCTGAGTGAAAGATGGCTAGAAGAGACAGAAAAGAAGAAAGAAAAATGGAAAAGGACTTGGGGAGACGAGAAAGAGGGGACGGAGAGAAAAAGAGGGCGTTACTACCAGCAAGTCAGGGCAGTGCTGTCGGGGTCCAGATGGCGGTGGGGGTGTGCATGCTGCTTGCCTGGGGATGGGCTGGGTCTTAGCGAGCCTGTGTGGCTCTCGGAGAGGCCACAGACACGGCTCCGGCAGTGACGGCACCGGACATGCAGTGAGTGGGCGCTCAGACAGGAGGACCAGGACCCTGGGCAGGGTCACTACGACCAACTGGATCGGGGCGGCTGGGCAGGCACTGATCGGTGCAGCAGGGTTGGAGGCAGGCAGCTCAGGCAAGGACGAGGGGCGAAGTGGCAAGGGGGCGGTCAGGGGCACAGGATGGCAGGACAAGTGTGAGGGTGAGCCAGCGAGGGCAGGAGAGCCAGAAGGCAGGCAGGCTGGGGCCACGGCCAAGGAGGGACTGAGCGAGAGCAGCAAACAGTACCAAGCCCCAGCGAGCAGCAACGCAGTGGGTTTTTATATCCCCCGGCCCCTCCCAAAGTCCGCCTGCTAGCAGGGATCCATTGGTCCAGTCCAACCTTTCTTTGCCATCCATTGGTGGAGACCTTTTCACGACCTGATTGGAGGAGCCCCTCCACAGTGTCTCCTACTGCCTGCCTCATGGGAGGTGTTGCCATGCGAAGTCCTCTCAGAGACAAGGCTTCTTCCGGCTGCCTCCTGCACATGCCTCTGACAACAATTGTTGAGGCATAACAAAACTGAATTGGCTCCTCACACCACTTGAGAAAGTCTATAGTGATCTACAGTATCCTAGAACAAAAAGCAGTATTTTAAATGTGCTTTAACACATTTAAATTAATCCTCTTTATACATTAATCCTGTTCAGAGGAGGGTTGTTTATTATTAATACATTTTTAAATAAATTATTTAATTTTTGTTTGCAATTGCCTTTGCCAGTAGCCATATGATAATTAGTGGGGGAGAGAGCCTACCTTTTTCTTTTTTTCATGGGTCTTAAAAAATAGTGATGTCAGTGACTCAGGTAATCTATATTAACAAAAATCCTTATTCGCTAATTACATTCCACCAGAATTATGTGCATCCTAGGCAGGAAAAAAGGCACAATTTAGAATAAAATCTAGGTCTGAAATGGAGAGAGAGAGAGAGGTGGTCATTCCATTGAACATTTGCATGCCACATATAATTCCTTCCAGGATTCCCATTCAAATATCATTTGTAAATTCTCAGACAGACTTCTCTGATATTTCAAATAACATATACTGAGCACAAGAGTGTCACTGGTCAGGAGAAGATGAGGGGAATAGGTGATGCTCTGCATGTTTTGGGAAGACTTTAGCCTGAGATTTTTTTGTGCAGAATGAATGCCTTAAAATGCTGTGAAATTCTTGTGTAGTGCTTGATGCCAGAAACTGCTGTTGACTTGGGCAGATGAAGACACTAAGAGCACTGAACACCTTGTAGGTGTTATCATGCTTTTCTCACAGAAGTTTTACTAGACAAAAGAGGTCTCAGTCCATTATTTTCATTTTCATGAAATTGTAAAGTAAATGCAGTCCCTGTGAGATTGATGGCACTGAAGAGTGCAGTCCTCTATTGACCTGCAGTGTAGGTACATCCCTTCAGCAATTCTATCCCGAGCTATAAAAGGCTCCACCATTTCGACAGAGGAATTATCCTAGAAAAGAGATGCTGTGCCTTAAATTGGCCAACATAAGTGAACTGCTTATATACAACTTGAGGTCACATCTTACATATTCCAAAGGAAATGGCTCCTTTGGGAAGGGCATGCTTGACAGGTGCTGGCAGAAGAACTTTATTTTTTGTGCTTGGGAGTAAGTGTTACCAAGCCTCCAATGTTTGGTGGAATGACTGATAAGTACCTGAGGTAGGACAAAATAAAGAAAGTGGATTCCTCCCCCCCCACACCCCCTCCAGGATAGTGACACCAAAATCATGCAGTGGTGTAGATCAGGTGGATATAATTATTATATTTCTGCCTGTTTCAATGAGTTATTGTTAAGGAAGCTCCTACATGTTACTGTTTCTCAGCCATGCTACCAAACAAAGCAAACTGAAAACAGAAGTTAGGAATAGCTGGGACCCCTCTTCACTTCAAGAAACTTGTAATGAGCCCTATTTCTGTGATCTTAGTCTAAACAAGCAGTAGACAGAAGTCTTCTTTTTCAGAAACTTCAAGTCTGCCTTCTCCAGCATTTCCAGTGTTACAAGAAACTTTCTGTCTTCTTCCCTTAAGCCCCTAGTAGCTTCTGCCTCCCTCACTTTCTTGGCATCCTTCTGTGAAGGTACTGATTGCTTAGACATTTTCTCTAGTTTGAAAGCCAGTATCCTCTCCTTCTCTGTTTGCACTTCCAGAGTAGACAGTTCACCCCCCCTTTAGTTGTGCCAATTCACATCTGATCTGTACAGCAATAATCCTCCAGAAAGGATATATGCATATGTGTGTGTGTATATATATGCAAGTTAGAGAATAGATATTCATTATTCAGCTTGGTGTTCAGCACTGCAAATGGTTAGACACAACTGAAAGGATGATGAATTACAACCCTTGACTGAGAATAGAACAAGAAAGACCTTGGATAGCAGGAAGTTCCTAATTTAGGATTATGCCCAGAAGATGGTTGTGTACCTGTACACATCCACAGTGTGACAAATAACTGCTGACCCTGCAGTCCAGCAGCTGTAACTTGGCATCACAGAATGGTTTAGGCTGAGAGGGACCTTTAAAAGTCCTCTTGTTACAACCCCCCTGCTGTGGACAGGGACACCTTTCACTTGACCAGGTTACTCAGAGCTCCATCCAACCTGGCCTTGAACACCTTCAGGAATGGACCAGCCACAGCTTCTCTGAGCAACCTGTGCCAGTGTCCCATCACCCTCATCATAAAGAATTTCTTTCTTATATCTAAAACTTCTGAAGAAGCTCCATGTTTTGGTCTGTTACCTTGATTTGCCAGCACTCTTTGCACCTGCCAACACCCGTAGACAAGGGGATAAATCCAGGGCCCCTGGGGAGCAGGGTCCAGCAAGCCCCGTCTCTGTTTTATAACACAGCCCTGTTGAGCTAGGAAAGGATACAGGTGGAGGCTGGGACTGCCTCTGCTCCCTTGGCTCCCTTGACTCTGTTGGGATGCATTCTGTCTCTTATGAATGAAACAATTTGTACCATTTGCAATACAGATCAGCTGGCACTCCGACTTGCAGGCAGCACCCTTGGGTGACATGAAAATGCAGTTACTTGGAGTGATGCCCAGGTGGGCAGATATTATAGAAAGGTCTGTGAGTCCCCACAGGTAATTTTCTGGCTGGCTCATTCCTGAATCATTGTCAAATCCAAATTCTGCATCACTACTTCTGAAATATGATGGCACAGTAATGAGTTCTAATATAAATAGAGGAGCGAAATGGCAAGAGAAGCTTCATATGCTAATTATCCCGAATCCTGTGCATTCTGCAGCAGGCTCACTGAATATGCTCTACACTGAAAATTGGTGGTGCTAAGTCTATTTAAATATTATGGATTGTCAATGTCGATTTAGGGAATGGACATACATTCTCCATATTTATTAGAAGAGCTACCTAACCGTGGCGAAATAAATATTGACAGTCTTGTAGAAATAGTACCAAAGAAATGACTAGACCAGTAACAAACTGCATGTCAAAAAGGCTTTACAAAAATACTCCTAGATGGATTACAAATTATGAAGATGATTTCTGACATTTTATCAAGACAGTGTGAAATATCAAATTTCAGTGGTCAAAACATTTTCAACTTTTTCTGTGCTCTAGCTCAACCACTAAAAGAAAATCTGTTACTATCTGAAGAGAAAGCAAGTATATTTTAAAAATAGATCATAAAGATGACAAAGGAGGAACAGCTTTTCCAGTTTTGCAGTTTATGAAAGCCTGATGTTTGAGTTGATAAGGGTTCTTCAAAGGACACTTCTTTTGAATGCTCAGTGTGAAGAAATCTGTAAGATGCTAAACAGATGCATTGTTTTTCAGTTTTAAATCAAGGCTGATGCAATACAATCTTTGCAAGATACTGAAATTTTTTTTTTTATTATTATTATGTAGAACAATAACATGTTTTAGCACTTTCTGTCTCCAACAGTCTTAGTCTTAGTCTTTGTCTCCAACAAACTCTACCCAAAGCTTTAAATAAAAACAGTAACACCTCCTCTTTAAGACTTTCAGTGCTTTACCCAGGAGGTCAGTATCGTGATTGACATCACCAAGATTGAGAACAAAAATATGTGTCCATCTTGATTGTCTCTTTGCCCTCCTCAGAGCGGCTGCTTTCCTATTGCCCATCGTTTTTCTGGTCTATCATGACTCTGTGGCTGTGGGGGCTGCACTTGTGTCTCACAGCCTTGAACCTGTCAGGTGTTACCTCAGCACGTGACCATCGTTCTCTTAGGCTCTGCCCAGATTTCCCTTAAAAGGCATCACGTTGGAGACATTCCCATGGCTCTGAAGTGGCAGAGTGGAACAGCAGGAGAACTAAAAATCTACAAAACAGGAATCCACAATCTATATCTGCAGTAATTAGATACCATCAGTTGCAGACACATTTTAATTGGTTTTTGGTTTTGGTTGGGGGTTTTTTTTGTTTGTTTGTTTGTTTGTTTTAATGCATGCTTATTTGAAGTTAAATTTAAGACTTCTTCAGTAATTTACCTTCAAGCAAGTGCTGGCAAACTTGTAGATAAAGTGTTTAGCTGTAGCCATAACAATCGGACTGACCTAGCTTCAAGCAACACAGTTGCTTTCAGAAGATTATGTTATTCTCTCTTTTAATTTTGAAACCAATGTCCCAGTTCATCCTGATGACTGAGCTGCTCATAAATTCAGGGACCTTTTGTAAAACAAGAAGACTAATAGGGAATGTTATACTGAAAATAACTCATAAGTGCTGAGTATGGACATAGTAAACAAGGTAGAGCTGTTACCAAAAGTCTGAACAGAAATGGAATTTACAAAAATTATATTTGAATGATAAAGAGGGGGGCAGGTTTGATTTTGCTAGTGTCCTAGTCAGGACCTCACTAGTATGCTGAAGTCTCTTGTCACTTTATCTCCAGGGTAATTTGCAAATTTATAAAGTAGCTGAAGGCTCAGAGTACTTTAGCATAAGTTTCTAAGTTATGTTCTTTCTGATGTGAACTCAGTCCTCAACCGGCTGGAATTATGTGTGTTGAAACACTGTCATCGAACTGAACTTTGTGGAATTAGAAAACAATACAATAAAAAATATTCTTTAATTGAACATATTCCTTTTCTGTGCATATCAATTATTTCTGTTGGATGCCCATGACCTTCTGAGAGGGTTTATGATCTTCTCTGTGTGGCTCTATCATTTGCCATAAACACAGAAAAGCAAAGACCAGTGCTGTCATACAGACATTGTAATTCGAACAACATTAGTACTGGAGCTCATGTATGAACTATTCGTGCACTTTATCTGAATTAATTTTACTTGTATTTTTCAAGAGTTTTTCTGATTTCTGCTCCCCCTCTGCCCCTGCTGAAATGCTTCAAAAAGTCAAAATGTGCAGTCCTTGACTTTTGTAAGCCAGTGAGAAGTTGTCTTTTTTTAAACACTCAGCTAAGATGTGAGCACTAACTTTTTGTGAGCAGTTAGGCCAAATTAATCTCTTACCCAGTTTTAGGCATTTTATTGAGTTGCCTAAAGTGAAGCATAGTCATCTTTGATTTCTTCTGTGGAGATAAATAGGCATGAATAGCTGCTTCAGGAAAATCTGCATCACCCCTGGAAATCTAGCCCAGCAACTTCCCTCTGAATTCAGGCACCAGAGTTAAACAGAGTTAGTCAATGTTATTCTAGACTGGTCTGTTCAGCCTGCCCTTTATCCTTGTTTTCTTAAAGTCTGCAGCCTGCTCCTTCAGATTAACGTCTGTGTTAATTCATGTTTGTGCAGAGCCCAGCTGGCTCCAACTGGCCACAGATTAGCCTTGAACAGGGTTGATGATGACAGGGCCAATCCAGAACAGCAGAACT
>WEIT01039444.1:1942-23755 GCA_013389985.1 Dryoscopus gambensis | reverse complement strand
AATGTTGTAGCAGCCAGAAAGAAATGTCAAGGGTGTTCCAGCCATGAAGATTTACATTTGAGTTGAATATATATGTACTGCCCTGTAACTATGGATACGTAATTAGAAGAGGAATAATAATAATTTGTTTAGAATTCCTGTATATCCATAAAGGAGAAGAATGCTTTGTATGTTAGCATTCGTTTATAATATGAGTGAGTGAATGAAGTTTGAGTGTGCTTCTTGATAATTTATCAGAAATTAATATTGCAAAATGATTCTTAAAAAAATATCCACTAAATCACTATATAAAAACAGCCCTACACTAAACAAACTGCTGCTAGTGGAAGAAACACTTACTGTAATTTTAAGTCCTTCCCTACTCCAAGTAGAAAATCGGATTTGTTATAGGCACAAATATGCCAGTAGAGTGGGGAGTAGGCTCTGAAAACATCCTGTAAAGCAGGAGAGAGAGAGAGAGAGAGAGAGAGAGACAGGATTCTCTGTAAAACTAGGGATAGAAAAGGAGAAGGAGCAATGAGGGATTCATATGCTTACAAAGCAGAAATGGGTCACGTTGGGTGGAAGAAAATTAACCTCAGGACAACAGAAGGAGCGACCTGATAAAATGCAATACAGTGAAAAGGAGGGATGAGATCCGTGGGTAGGGGAGGGAGGGTGCTCTGTGTGGTGAGCACTGAAGCTGACAGATGAAGGGCACAGGACAGCCAAACAAGGGGACGAACTTGCAAGTGATTAAATAGACAATTCAAAAGACATTAAGTTCCTGTGGAAGACAGATGGAGTTGACATTAGAAGAAGAAAGCTGCAAAGAGAAACGGGAGGAGCAACTGAACTTTGGGTTTCTCTCTAGAGATTAATTTTATGTAGCTTTTTGGTTTTTTTTTTAACAGAAATGGCAAAGCAGATGACAGACTCATAGAGGAGTGATGGCTTTTATTTTATTCACTTGCAGTAGATCTTGTCTGCACGCAGATCTGATCTCCACCCTCCTATCAGTCACAACTGTCTGGTACACCAGATGATTAGGTTGATTAATTTGTGTTAACATTAATATGTGTTGCAACTTGTGCTGAATATCACTAATAACTGTTTGGTGCAGGATTACCTGGGTTTACTGTGAAAGAAGATCTGAGTGATTTTAATAGATTGTTGTATATGATGGCTACATGTACATGATGAGCATTTGAAAGAGGCCTCTGCTGCACAACTCAGATGTGAGTCCAGAGTTTGATACTCCCCTCTAATTTGGATGTATTCAGTTTTGACTTGGCTCATCATGAATTGAAAGACCAGCTGCAAAATTCAGATGCTGTTCTAAATTTGGTATCTGAGACTTGCCAGAGGTCAGGGACTTTCAGAGATAAAAGTGAGGTTTAGAGCTTTCTCTAATAGGAAGATAATATATATTTTAGAAGGAATGACTCCATATTTCCTCTTGTCAGTGATTTACCACATACATCACACAGTGAAGGTTTTTACAAAAACTCTGCTTGTACAATCCTCAGTGGCAGTTCTGTGTATTGCCTGGATCAGATTCTGGTCTGTTACTGTCCTAAGTCAGCTATAAATCTGTAATATTTCTATTAGGTGCAAGAAGGGAGTAGCATAAGGGAGTAGTATGTATGGCATACATGAGAATGCAAGTCACTTATAATTGTAACATATAGCATTTGTCATTACACTTTACAAGTCCTAGGGGCTAGATCTGGAAAACAGTTCCATGCCTAAGGCAGGATTTAGGCAGAATTAAGATATTATATTCCAAAACTGTAAGTCAAAATAGCTGGTTCAGCTCTTTCCTCCTGCCTGACATAGGTTTCCTGTGTTTTTGACTTGATATTTTTTGTAGGTGTCAGAGCAGATGATGCTGTGTTTAATTCCCACAGGGGGCCCAGCTGACTGGTGTACCCCAAACTGCTTTACAGCTAGGCAGAATTATACTCATCAGGAAATGCAGAGGTTTAGTATTTGCCTTTTTATTACTGTAGTCCAGGTCTTTCCATTTCAAACCTAAATGTCAAGCAATATTGGTGGGATCTCATGGGACCAGGAGTGGAAAACCAGGAAATAGCACCACAGAGATTAACAAATTCATCCTGCTCATCTGAGCTGATGTGGTGATTCATACCACTGAAATTTTTGCATTGTGCCCCTGTGCTTCTGGGAAGGAGAGATATTGGCAGTGGTACCCTGAAGAGGTTTGCCAGGAGGGGATGGAGGGGGACTCTGTGCCATGGGACACGGCTGGCAAGCACTGCTGAGCAGTTCAAACCCACGCAGGGAAGGGAGCAGACCCCTGCCAGCATCCTCAGCTCTGAAGGTGGCTAAGGAGCACAGCATGGGGCTCACCCAGGCTTGCACTGACACCGCTAAATATCTCAAACCTGACTCATTCAGGTGTCACCCTGCATAAATTTTTCGGGTGCTCCCAAAGGGCATGCTGTTGATTTTTGTTTCCTACATTTTGTCCATGATCTATGACTTCTATCAAGGTTTCATGCATTTAAAGTATCTCGCCCAGAGCTTTTTTTGCTTTGTAATAACCCAGTGAGTTTTGAATAGAGGATATCTGGCTGTATTTTAACTAGAATACTTTTTTCATGTAATTCTATAGAAACACTGACTTTTCCTCCCTCTTTGGAGATGTGTCCTACCTCTATGTCCCCTCCTTGCCTTAATTTTCGGAGCACATATGACACTGCCTTATGCATTCTGCCAGGTAGAGGACCTACAAAAAGCCCTAAAATAAAAAATCAAGTTGATGGTTCAGTGATGTTCAGAAGTACCCCAGGGATGAAGCCTTCATCTTCACCTAAGAATTCCTGCTTGCTGGCTTCCTGCTGTGATCCGTGGAGCACTGAGGTACAATTAAGCCTGGGTTAAATTAGCTCAGTAGAGAAAAGAAACTTTGTTGCATTGAAGACTTTTCTGTGATGCCTGTGTATAAATTACACAGCTTACCTATAATTTTACTTATTTTAGAACTAAGTAGTCTAAGACTGAATATCTTTTTTTTTGTGTAGGGGAAGGTGACAAGACTGTTAAACCAATTAGAGCAGCATTAAATTGCTCGGTAACTTGGAGTTCGAGACAGCTGTAAATCTCAGAGCAGCTGTCATGCCTGTTCAGTGAGAAGTTCAGCATCTGAAATGCTTGTCTAGAGACATGGCTGAGGAGATCAAACCTTGCAGGCATTGAATGTAATCTGAAAAGAGGCCTTGGATGAAGTCTTATGGAACAGTTGATGCATTTATGTTAAATCAGGTGAGGTGAGATGCAATTAGCAACTACGTGGTAGCTGAAACACTATTCTCTATCCTTAGTGCATCTCCCAGCAAGCAGAATCCACTGGGAACAGGAATAGCAATGGTTGCTGCTAGGTTTGATAAAGACATCAGGAATCCTGCTCATCCAGCAGGATTCTTTGTCTTTGCCTCAGTAGTAACCAGCTCAGCTGGAGAGGCAACATCTAAGTAGCTGCTCACTGACTTGCTTGTGATGTCAGTAATACGAGCACAAATCACAGAATGTTGTAATTTTAGTTGCATAGATCCAGGTGAGACTTCTCTAAATCTTGAGAGAGGGTAAAAGAAAAGTCTGCCTGGATTTCTTTTATTATGATGAGATGAACTATGCACTATCACCTGTAGTCTCAATTTCCTCTAAAAAGAAGGTGGATAAGCAGTTCGTGTGTAGATGTGTAGTGCAGCATTGCCTATACTTTAATCTTTTAAGATAGAAAACAGCTGGAATAACAGGATCATACCCTTTCTTATGGATATCACTATATACTGACTATACCTTCAATTATGCAGCAGGTGTGCACTGGTGAATAATCTGTTTCCAGTGCTTCTCTGTCATTAATTGCCTACTGTGACAGGGTTTTTGCCTTTTGCATTTGTATAATGTGTAGTTATCTTCAGCCAGTATGGGTCAGTGTGGCATCAATGAAAGCTCAAATTGAAGTAAGAAGTGTTATGAGAGAAGTATGGGGTTTTTTCTCAAAATAAGCACTTAACTGGATGAGTGTGAAAAGTGTTACCTGTTGTGCTTCATTTAGAGTTCCCTTCAGCCTCATCAAGGTGACTAATGGCCCTGTAGTCTTCACAGGAAAGTAACTGTTTGCATGGCAGGTTGAAGAGAAGTCAATATTAGACAATTTCAAACATAAAACCAAAATCAAGTTATGGCTTGTGTCACCATCCCTTTCTCTGACATTAGAGAAGTCTAATACTGGAATATTATTTATTTTATACGTGGGACTTTAACCTACCGCATTCTATCTTGCATAAGTGACAGGGAGCCATCTATGGTTCACATAAAGTTCTAATTTAAACCCATTAATGTGTGAAGAAAAGAGGAAAATCAGAGGAAGGGGTGGCTTTCTACTTTACCTCTTTCCTAATATCTGCTTTATATATTTGAGCATATTGTCAGAGAGCTTTGTTTCTAAAAAGGAGGCAGACATGCACAGCTGGGAATATGTTGTTTTTCTTTGGAGTTTGCTTCTGGTACTTGAACCCTTTTAGTTGTTACGAAGGGTTCACATAAGATGGAATAATGCAATTACAATCACAAAGAAGATCTCGGAGCAGTGCCTTATTTTAATAATTGGGGTAGCTGACTGCCTTACTCCCAGGTATGGAAATCCAGGCTAAAGGAAATTGCATTTTCACTGGGCTCATCTTCAAGCTCCAAAGCAGGACAAGCTATACCTGCCTCGTTTGTGATGAAACTTAAATCTCTAGTCATGACAACTTCTTATGGAGCTTGTAGAATTCTTGCCAGGGTTTCACAGTGGGGCAAAATGCAGGTTAGACATTCTCTCTCACTTCAGCTCAAAACTGTTTCTGCTTCTCTTTATCACAAGCAGATTACTCCCACATTGCAGGAAACTTTTATATACTTGAGTACAGCTACTGTGGGCATCTTGTCTTCCCTAGCCAAAATAAATGGCATTCTCTCCCCTTTTCTTATATTTGCTACCATTTCCTGAGGAGCTGGTTATTGTCACCTTCTCTAGGATCCATCCAGCCAGTCCAGCTCAGTCTCCCTTGAACTGCAGCACAGTGCCTTGTGCCAGTAATTTCTCAAGGCTCTCCTGCTGGGCAGCAGAACCTTGCTGCACTTCACACATCTCTCCCTTGACCCTTGTTCATACACCTCACAATAGTTTTTGCCTTTCTCTCAGTTGATATTATCTAGCTCCTGCCCTCTTGACCTGCTCCTTCACCTCCAGTCCCTGACCTGGACTTTGCACAGCTGATTATTTTTCTCTGTGAAACGCTGCCCTTGCCTCTATGAAATTGCACTTTATTTGTATTTTTTTTTCTTCCTGATTGTTTCTCCAATTAATCAGGCTTGCTTTGAATTCCAGACCTGTCCTTCCAGTTGAGGATGTCTGTGAATGCAAAACCTTGCTCACCACTCAATCATCAAGGTCACTAATGAAAATATTGAATAGTTCTACATTTGGAAATAACCCAGGGAATACTGCTCACTACAGCTTCCACCTTGGCACTGATAAAATGATTCTCTGACTACACTTTTCCAGCCAGTTAGATGCCAGCTTGATAGGCACTGATTCCCCAGCTCATTTGTGAAACACTGACACTAGAGAAACAACTGCTGCCTGTTAAATTTGGTTACCATATTTCTGGCTCTTTGATAAACAGTGAAGACAGCAGACATCCATCCAGGATAAAACTTTGAATGCAAATTTATGCTCCAGGACACCAAAGTTGTTCTTATTGCTAAGATAGAAAATAATCTCAAACCCTGCCTAGGTAGTGAAACCAGCACAATCTCTCTGCCACAGCTGTCAGCAAGAATGGGAATCTGTTCCCTTCCAAAGAGCCTGGACTACATCTTGGCCAACCTCTCTCTGTTGTCCTGACCTTTGGGCTGGTTTGAATTGTCCGTCTGTTGTTTCAGCAGATGCACAGTTTTGGTGTCCCGTGATCAGACCTCCAAGTATAAGTGCCACATTATTAATAATGAGGAACCATTTTCATGTGCAGCGTAGGCAGTCCTCAGCAGTAATCAGTAGTTTCAAGATTGTCATGGAATTGTAGGAGCATTTAGGTTGGAAATGATCAATGAGTCCAGCCTATAATTATCATTTTTTATATGGATCCAGGTGGCAATTAGGGTTAAATAAAATGTCCATGTGCTGTTGTCCAAGAAGCATTCTTAACAGTTGGTGATCTTGGAACGAGTGGGAATTAAGAGAAGTTTTGGTTCAAATGTTATTTCAAACATCTAAGAAATGCAATTAATAGTTGAGGGCAGTATGCATATTTTCAGAAAAATGGAATATTATCAAGAGTAGAGTGACAAGTATAAGTAGAAGATTAAATAAATCAAGTAAGAAAACCTAATAATTAAGACAAAAAGTCTTAACATGTAAATGAGTTAAACAACTTTAATAGATTTCCTCATGTCTGTCTCTTGTACCTTCTGTAGGAGACCTTGAGGTTTCACTGTAGCCTATAAACTCATAGTAGTTATTCTTAGATCTGCTATAAGTAGATATTTTGTCCATGGGATATCTAAAAAAGCAAAATGAAAATCATAGGTGTAAAACTCTCCCCCTGATGTCCAAGGAATCAGAGTCACCCTTAATCATACTGACAAAATTGAATCTGCCTTAGCAGTCATTAGCAACTGGGGAAAAGATAACTGGATTATTCTTTTCAAAAAATGAATACTGCAGATGAAATAAATTTATGGTACCATTGCACAGTCAATAGCAGTATGATGACTGGATCATAATATCCATTGAAGCATTTCTAGAAAACAGCCACACTAGCTCTGCAGATTCACACGAACCTGCAGTGAGAAACCTAAAATAAAATGCTGCCTAATCTGAATACTCAGAGAAAAAATGCATTCTTTGCATTCAAAAACCAGTGGAAAGTAAGTGACCTAATTTTGTAAAAGAACTCTACTACATTTTTATTTCTTCTGAGTGGTTTAGACAACAAATGACAGATTTTACAGTGTATAAAAGTTCCTTGTAATGGCAAACGAAGAAAAAATTTACGTTTTGTAATCATTTTCCTTATAGAGTTTGCAACAGCTGTAAAGAAACTTCATTCACTGCTATTTACATTGGTAATGTTTGAATGCATTTGGTTAACATGCTACTGTGATAATCAGGACCACGAAAAAAAGAGATTACTGAAAATAGGTGAAGAAGTTTTTTTCCATTCCTAATTTTAGCTACAAAGACTGATTTCTAAACTCCAGTTTCCTTTACCATGCATCATTTCTGTCAGTAAAAGTCCTGTGGAACTTGTTGCAGTGAGCTGTACTAACCCTCATTCAAACAGTGATTTGTTGGCATCTTTTAATCTTTCTTGAAGAAGAGGGTCCCATGGGACTCCTCAGCATGAAGCCCCTTGGTTAGTGTTGTATATTATAAGGAAATGAAGAATTATGTTATTGTGCAATGAGGGGAGAACTTTGCATGGGGAAAGGAAAGAATTTGGGTTTCAGGTCATAATGCTCTTCAATTGGAGAAAGCCAGAAAGAAACTTTAATTAAAGCTCTTTCCAGTCATGCAAGGCACCCTGTGAAAATTTCTGTGAAACTATTGTTATTGACAAGGACTTAACACAGCAGAGAGACTGAGAGGCTGCTTTTAAGTAGGTCCTTAAATGTGTCTTTAAACTCTTCTACGCCACTTGTAAATCTTGCTAGACAACTTCAAATTATTCAGTGGGATTGAAAGTGATGATTTCCGAAGTACAAACCCCAAAATGTCAAGGAACTGAAGCATTTTGGAACACTTTGTCTGGAGATAAATTTAATTGACTACAAATACTAACACAACAAAAAATAGGTAGCTCTTGGAGTTCCCAGCACACTTGCATGGAAGAAACTACTTGATTTATTATAAATTAGAGTCCTAAAATGCACCTGGTAGAGTGGAGAGGACAGCACAGATGCCCTAAATAATAGTATCAGATATTGACACAGCACAACCTGTGCTTTCTGCCAGCTCTGTTGAATAGTAAAACTTTCTAGGGATAGAAGGGAAATCCTCTGCTTATATTATCTACAGTGGCATATCTCTATTTAGTGTATCTTTGGATTTTGAATCATGCCTTTATCACACGTGATATCCCACCACCATTTGTTACCTACTGAAGCATGCATTGTCTCCAGACTTTATTTCACAGATTTTACTAAAATAGTCAATAAAAGTTTATTGCAGTTTTACTCTGCTACATTTAGTCTTCCAAAAAAATAAAAAAGGCACATAAAAAGCCCCAAACAAACTCAAAATTCTATGAAATGAAAAAAACCCCAAACCTGAATCCCCTTGGATTATTCCTTACTATAATTTTTCTATCTAAAATTTCTCTGAAAGGAAGGTATTATTCAATAATACCTTACCAGCGTAGTTAAAACTTCCTTGAGCAAGAGCCTGTGTGGGCAGTGTTTGACTTCTGCCTCCTCAAGATCCTTTAGGTCACCAGACTGTCAGGCTCCCAGTCACACTCTACTCACAGAGCAGTTCATGAAAGCATCACCAGACAGTTTCAATGTGCAGCTAATTAACTCAGAAATGTTTTCTTAGCGTTTCCATAAGTTTCTGTCGAAGCCTCTCAGATGAACACGCAGCACAGTTTAGTTGGGTACAAAGCTGGCAGAGTCCTGTAGGTTGCTGCAGGGAGCTGCTGTGAGGGCTGAGGTCAAGTCATGTGGAATTTGAAATCTGATTTTTCTGAAGGGCTTTCTCCAGTCTAGCTAATGCAAGGACAGCCTAAAAAATTTACCTTAGGCTGTATGGATAAGATGGGAACTGTGGAGAGGGAGGTTAAATGTCCTTAAACTGGTTGACAGTAGGCTCTTAAGGTGTAATGGTCTTTTGGATTGCAATTGCAATAATTTTTTTTTTAAACATCATCTTAAAACTGGAGTAATATTTACAACAGGCTACGTATTCACATCTTTAACTCTGAAAACATGCACAAAGTAATACCAAATCACATAATAGCATTGGCTATTGCTGAATATTTAGGCTTTGGGCTTTTGCTAAGCACACACTTTAAAACGTAAAAATTCATTGACTGAATGGGAACTTGGGCAGACAGTTTGTCTATCCCTGTCAGCAAAGGAGGACGTGCAGCAGCTATTTAATTAAAAGCTTCCCACGCAGCTAAACCTACTCAGACCTCCTTCAGTTTAAAAAAAAAAAAAACAACAACAACTATCTGTGATGAAAACCTGGACTATATTTGTTCAGTTTAAGAGTTGTTTTTAGATGTGCAGTGTGAGCTGGTTTGGAAGAAGATTGCAGTGACAGAAGCAGCACACTCTGTGCTGGTTGGATTCCGCGCACTCTGAAGCCAGAAAAGCAAATTGACCTTGATGAAATGAACCTGTTTTACTCTTGATGCTTCAAAGGGATTCAATCTCTCTGAGTAGTTCTGCCAGAACAACCTTTATATGAACAAAGCTTTTCTGTAAAAAGTAGCTTTCACAGAAAGGGCAAATGCCCATAAAATCTGGATATGCATAAATCGAAGTAATTGTTAAACCTTCAGAGCTAGGTTTTAATTGTGCTCTCAAAAAGATATTTTCTACTTGAAAATATTTTCAGTATTATGACCTCTCCCCAGTTAATTCATAGTTAATTAACAGTTTGTCTTGGCTAACCTCAGCTGGCTACTCAGCCCCATGCAGCCACTTGCTCACTTCCCTACGGTGGGATGGGAAAGAGAATTAATTGGAAAGGCAAAAGTGAGGAAAGTTGTGAGTTGAGATAAAGATCACTTCCCAAGGCAGGCAGGTATAGCCATACCCAGGAAATCTGGGTTTTACTATGTGCTAGTAGTTGGGAAGACAAACTCCATCATTCAGAAAGGTCCTCCTTCCTCCTTCTCCCCACAGCTCTGTATGTTGAGCATGATGGTTGGCATGGCATGGCATGGCACAGCATGGCATGGGATGTCCCTTCGGTCAGTGGGGATCAGCTGTCCTGCCTTGTGCCCACCTGGCCTCCTCACTGGTGGGGTGAGAGGCAGAAAAGGCCTTGGCTCTGCGTAAGCTCCGCTCAGCAGCAAGCAGATATCACTGTGTTATCAATTCTGTTTCCAGCACAAATCCCAAACCCAGCCCCATGCCAGCTACCATGGAGAACATTAACTCTACCCCAGCCAAGACCAGGACACAGCCACAGATTTCAGGAGAATAACACAGGGGCAAAAATGGTCTTGGTACTCAAGCTTTCCACCTCCATAAGTGATTGAAGCTCACAGTATTCAAGGTCCCATTAGACACAAGTTTGAGTCTTTGTGGGTCTTCTGAGAGCAGTTTGATTTTCTAAACTTTTTTTTTGTCATTCAGAACATAAAAAGTCTCAGCTGTGAGCACTGCAGTGAGCAATGTTTGGAGAGGAAGAGTGGGAGTTGAAGTACCTGGCTTATTTTCTGTGCAGCTGTAATAACTCAGAATAATAACAATTGTGCCTCTCTTCAGTGAAAAAGGAGCAGGTACACTCATGGCTCTTGAAAAGCACTTGGAGACTCATGGGTAGTAAGCAAAAGAAAGGTAATTTTACATGGTTATTTGCTGAGGTAAAGTACAGTGTAATCAAAGTACATCCCCTAGAAGTGCCTGTGCGTAACTATTTTATCAAGTATAATGTTTATATTGTGTTAAATTAGGCTTTATAATGGCACAAATAAACCCTAATTTTACTTATAGTGTCTTTTGGTGACACGTCCCCTAAAATGGGATGTTTTGAATTATACACACCTCATATTTACATCTTTTTCTGCAATATATTCGTCCAAAAGGCTCTTGGAAACTCTGGAGACAAGATTTGTGAAAAAGACCTGGAGGAGTATTATTTATGAAACTATCTTTCTGTCGCGGCCACGCGCTAATCCTGGCTCTCGTCCCCGGCTAGCTCCGCGCATGGGACGCGATAGGATAAGAGGTGCTCAAGACGAGGCTCCAGGGTAAAGAGGCGAGGGAGGGGCCAGTCAGACCAATCAGTCCAGAAAGTCCTTTATTTCCAGGGGTTTGATCCAACTGAGGCCCAAATCAAAGCTTACAACAACTTAAATAGGGGGGCGGATACATAAGGCGGGGAAAGGGTACAACCAATGAGGAGTAACATAAGGCGGAATCAAGGGAAGGAGCATACATACATGTAACCAATGACAGTAACTGACATCAGGGAGAACTAATGGCCTAACAGGGAATAGAGAACTTTCCGGAGATAGGGGAAGCGTTCAAGGGAGATGGACATGGGCTACAGGAGGGGTTTGGGTGATAGGCAGGGAAGGCACTGGAACAAGGGGACGGACCCCGGGTGATGGATAAGGAGGCAAGGGAGGGGAATAACCTTGAAGGGGAATCAGGGGAAAGACTAGGACTTGGGACCCACCACCCGAGGGGGGGGGGGGGGGGGCGGTCAAACCATCTTTATAAAATTAAGGAAAAACAACAAAACCGCACCACAACATCTTTCCTCTTCAGGTTTTCCAAAATATAGAGGAAATGTTGAAGACCTACTGGATAATACTGTTTCTGTCACCAGTGAGCAAATATTGGCTGGCTCTTCCAAGAATCTGTAGTCTTTATTCTCATTAATGTTCACCTCAAGATGAATGAGCTGCATTTTCAGACAAATTCAGAGGGTCATGTTGCTTTCTACTCTGTATTAGAATTTTAACAGAGCACCAATTTTTTTCCTCCAATTCCTTCACTCACAGCTTCCAGAAATGTTGCAGTGAAAGTTCAGAGCAATTTCTGCTTCCTTAGCTGGGAGTTTCCTGTGTGCAAGCAATAAACACCAGATATACTTCCTTTTGCAAGTTAGTTTGTGTAGGTTATAATATTGTGATGCTGTAGAAAAGCTTTCATGCAAGATGTTATAAAAGAGGAAGAAGATTTAATTTAAAGAAAAATATAACCGCACACTCATCCTCTCACATCCATATATTTTTAAGCACAAAGACGTGTGCATGTGAGTAGCTCAAGTACCAGGAGATATATCCAGGAGGTCTGAACAAAGTTTTGCACTGAAAAATGAGGACAAAGGATACTGCCCAGCAAAGACAAGAATAATTGAATTGCATGAAGTGAGAATAAAACTGTAAAGTTGAAGCTTAGCAGAACAAGTTTTCTGGAATAAACATTTTCTCTCTTGATATTTTACACTCTATAATGAGCAGTACTGTTACATAATTAGAAATAATATAATTAGCTGCCAAAGATGATTAAAAATATGTTTTTATAAATCAATTTTAAAAAAAACCCTCACTCCCTTGCTACTCTGCTAAACTGATAATAAAAGAAGTGATTCCTTTATTGAACTGAGTTCTACAGTTTCACTGGTAAAAAAAAAAAAAATCTAATTTTGAATGAAGTATGCAGAGAAGAAACATTTCTGGAAATAAGATGAGGAACTCTTCCCCAGCTGTGCATCTCAAAACTCTGTACAGGGACAAGCTGTGTTACCTCTGCTCCTTGAGCTGGGCCAAGTTTTTTTGCCTCTCTGCTGGAGAGTGTTAGTTATTTCTGTATTGAGTCTTGTGTGAGCAAAGAAAAGGTGTTTTGTGTCCTCACCACATTTACTGTCATTTATATCTTATGGTAATTTATTCATGTCTCACAATTGTCCTTTCATTTAAATGGTTTTAAGTACTGCTATAATTTAAATCTATATTAAAAAAAATATGAACACGATTCACATGACCTTATTTTTGAGGCACTAGGGCAGAATAATTCCCACTCCCACTGCAAACAGACAGGTGAAAAGGGATGTAAGCCTCAGTAAGGCTTTGGACTGCTATTGTGATCAAGAGGCATTTAATGTGTCTCTTAATTTATCTTACTATCTTGTCTGCTGGCCTTCAAAATAGCCAGCTCAGAAATGTTTTTGTCTTGATTTGGTTTCTCTTGCATGCAGTGATAGCATCTAAATCTAGCTGATCAATTATCTTCAGGGCAAAGGAGGGCAAGTATTAGAGTTTTTATATCTGTTCTTGTTTAAAGAAGGCAGCCAGCTCTTAGATAATTAAAGGACTATTTAATTAAGTGAATCTGAGAAATTACTTGGATACTTAATTCTGGTTTTAAAACTCTTTTTTGAAATAAGGAGGAAATGAAGAAAAAAAGATTGAAATGAAAGCCATAGAAAAAGATTTCTGCTCTAGAGAGGAATGTGTTTATTCTCTTTTCCTATGAACTCCTATATGATTATCCTCTCATTCTTAACCCCGGGAAGTGCCTGTTCTGAGTGCTACATACCAGCCAGCAATCATTGGTAAAAAAATACCAGGGATAGTGGCATGAGAAAGAGACATGAGCTGAATTCGTACACTATTAATGGGCATTTTGGATTCAGAATTGAGGTTGTAGCTCTGGAGGTTTGGAGTTGGTTATGTTTTATTTCCTTAAGCTCAATCCTCTTTGTTGCCAAAAGCAAGTTTCTCTTCTTCTGCTCACTTTACAGTTCAGCAGTGCTGTTTCAGAATTCAGTTTACCTGAACTTGGGGCTGAAATAAATAAATAAATACAAGTGAATGGGACTGAACAAAACCTGTGTGTTGGGGTCCTTATTGTACCTTTCAGCACCGCAAAGGAACTTTTATGCTCACAACCTTGTTAATAGGATTTATCATAAAAACGGTTGAAAATTTAGCGGCTCAAATGAAGAACCATGGTAATTTTTGCACTTTCTTCTTCCTCATGCCAGGAGCCAGTTGGGATCATTTTAATGTTCGCTATTGCACTTTTTCACCTTTTTCTTTCTTCACTGATCTGCAGCTCTAGGTAATTTCCAAATGGGCTTACTGTACCTGGTTCTGTGTACAAATGTTGGCTACTTCTCTGTTTCCTCTTACCTCCAAAATCTATTCTTCTGGGTCCAGGTCTTTAACCACCAAGGAGTTGTTTATAGCCATGACGTCTCCAGTGCCAGCCCATGCCCCCTCTCCTCTGCCCTGCATCATTACCATTTATTTTCTTCCATGCTAAAGAAAGAAATATTTTCCTCAAGACTTGATTCATCTTTCTGACTTTCTGTCTTGATGGTTTGTCCGAGTATTTACTTATCTTTCAGGAAGCTCAGTTGTGAAGTGTCCTACTTTAGTCAGGGAGGAAAATGATACGAAAAGGTTTGAATTTCTAGTGCGACTATCCTGAAAAGTTGCATCGATTCCTTCCACTGTCCCAAATTTTCTTTTTGATTTGGACCATTTGCATTTTCAGTGGCACAGAGGGGGCATGAGTGTTCTGTGGGGCATGAACAAAAACAATAAGAAGACTCAGGGCACTGAAGAAAACTGTGAGGTACTGGTATGATAAAGAGCTTTTTCTTGTCACCTACGGTTAAGGTAGGAGGTGCATGTGCACATATAGAAATTCTGGAAATAGCTCTAAATGCATCCTTTGCTTGTTTTATGCTACTCTAAAATACTTTAAAGTAGCAGCAGCTGTTTTGAGTAGCCCATAATCTACAGAGGAGGCTTGGGGGTGGGGCACAGACGGCTGACCGCAAACAGCACTGAGCAGGGTCAGAGAAGAATGTTTCCTGTTTTCCAGCTCTGTTTGCTGTTTCATGGAAGAATTCCAAACACTCTTGAGAGACATCTCAGGGGCACATGTGGGCTCTCCAAACAGGTGATGCTTTGAAACCTCTGGCAGATCTCCTCCTCTTCATCCAGCCCCCTAGCTAGGCATGCTCAGAACTGCCAAGGCATGAATTCCGGTGGGATCAGTCCCTTCCCACTGATGGGAAAAAAGCAGGAATAGAGTTCATTTCACAGAATGGCACACTATATAATTAATGACTGTAAAAGATTTTGATAACTCTCAATAGAAAGGTCAGAGTTGGAAATGCGATAGCCAATACATCATTTTTTAAAAACTGAATAGCTACTATAGGTTATCATGGACATCTGTAGTAGTTGTAGCCTAGAAAATGTGGGAAGATTAAGGGCAGAATTCTGTCATTTAGTTTTTCCTGTGATCTATTCACTTATCCCTCTGGTAAAGCAACAAAAAAATCTTCTTCTCCAGAAGTTGTATAGAAAATAAGATTGAGATTAATGATGTGACAGTCCTAGCCTGTGATTACTTAGGTATCCTTCCTGTGGACTCTTTTGGGAAGATTATGTTGAACACACATATTTACAAAAAGAAGCTTTACTCTCCCTAAATGGTTTTCCAGTAAATCATATGCAGTCTTTGTGTACAGAAAACTTTCCTGGCACATTGATGTTCCATGTTGTTTACAACCATTTTGAAAAGCTGTTCTAGAAATTGAAGTTAACTGGGCTCTGGATAGTAATGACAAAGTACCTGGAATATATATTTTGGTCATCACAAATAGGTTACAGAAGCTGAGTAATTACAGTACATTATGTCTTGTGAGGATCTGGAGGAGCAACTCTCCCTCCTTTGTGACAAAAACTTCCCAGATGATGACAGCCAGGCTTAAGCAGGGCTTGACGCAAGGATATGGAGAAAGTTCAAGGCTAACTTCTCAAGAGGAGCTTTCTGAGAGGGCTTTGACAACAAAATGACTCTCCTTAGGAGGGAAAACTTGAGTTCAGTGAGACTGATACAGCGCTGCTGTTTGGATTACAAGAGGGCACAGATCTTTTTCTTTCATCAGCATTTAAGGAGTCAGGATATGATAATGTCCTTCAAGTGTCTTCCCTCTGTAATGGACAAGGAGCTAAGGCCAATCAGTACTTACTTATGAAGTATCTTATGAAATAATTTTTAATCATAGCTTCTTCATATGACACCGTGCAGATATCTGCCAGGTATTTCATGTCAGTTTAAAAGGCTTTTTCCTCATAAAGTGTATAGTCACATTTTTATTTCTTTTATATTTATTATCTAGACACGTAGAGACAGCATGCCATGGGTTGCATGCTCTTCTCTCTTCCTTTCTGCACAAAATTTGAGCTGAAACCCTTTAGTAATAAAGTATAGTAAAACATCTCCTGAATTACGAGTCTAGATTTACAGTAGAGGCTTTGTCTTGGGATTGGTTACCATCTGTCATTGTAACAATATCATAAAATCATTTTAAAAAATATGATACTACAGTTCTGCTTTTACTTCTACCAAAACATGTTTAGTTGCAGCGGTGATTTGAGGAGGGATTGAGGAAGCAGAGCCTGATACCTCAGCACCTTTAAAGTAACTTTGTTCCAGAAACTGAGATTTCAGTATTTTCCAAAGAACATTGTCAAGTTGGTCACCAGAAACATAGGTATCCACAATGACCACTAATTTTGTCACAAATCTAATCTTGTGCACTATAGTTAAAATTTAGTATTTCAATATCTTGCTACAAAATACTTATTGTAGTTATTTTTCAGTCCACCGAAATCTCTCAGTTTGCTGTAGCTTTGATGGTTTTATTTGTCTGAAATATGTAAGTGTGGTTTCAATTTTATTACAGTTAGCAGTAGGCAGGGAATTGGGGTTAGATTTGATAGCAAGAGTATTTGAGAGGAACCCTAAAGTCGCTGATGTGTGAGAATGTCCCTTGAATACATTTGAGCATGTAAAACATTGTACCAGACTCTTATCAAATGTAGAACGGATTGGAAAAAAAAATAGTAATTTTATTCCATGGGAAATTTCTTGGGACAGATGTAGAATTTTTGTGAAAAGATTTCTCCTGTCTGCCCTTCCTAGCCAGCACACTCACTCTGTGTGGTGAGGGCCAAGAGGGACAGCAACAACCTGAGGGTTATTCAGGTGCGAAGCTCTCCCCTGGTGGGGCTGTGCACGAAAATCCACATCAGTGCGCATTGGCAGGCTCAGGAACAACACCAGGGAAATGACTCAGCTCCAGGAGTCTATATCTGTCACTGAGGAGGATGGAAGAGTCGAACTCTTCTGACTGAAGAGATAACAAACCGAGTGGCTGGTGGCCAGCTGCCAGCATCTAAGCGGCTACAGCTACCAGCTGGGCATCTTGGAAAGCTAAAAGCACATCCAATGTGCTAAATTCTGCTTTCTGTTAAATGTTTTGGTGTTGGATGAATGTGCCTTGTTTTTTTAAGTCTGTCTGGTCATTAGTCATCATTATCTTTAGTCCCAGGAGGGGAGAATTGCAGACACAGAAAAAGTCAGGACACCTTAGCTAATTGTGGCAGTCTGCAGCACAGGGAGGGACTCAGAGCCCTGATAATGAGATGGAAAATTATGTCAATTAGCCTCAGGAAAATTAGGTGCGAGGTTCAAGGTCTGTAAGAGATTATCTGAAGGGCAGCAGAAAGGAAGGGAAGTGGCATTAACCTGGAGATGGTGGTTTGAGTTTTCTGGCACACAGCTTTACCCACACAGGCACAAAACTTGGTGTGGAGGGTTTAAAGTTGTTCTCCTCATCACCCTCAAAAGCCGCAGTGCTTCAGGTTGCCTAATCCGTCCACTCCATCTGTCTGTGTGGCTGCTGGTTTTCATGATCTCTACCCTTCTAAGTCAGATTTCCTTGCCAGGGAGATGGATTGTGGCATATTGGTACCTCTGTGCACCTGGGGAGCTGCACCTGTGAGCCTGCGTGCAGGGAAGATGCTGTGCTACATCTGCATGGGCAAACAAAATTACCTAGCAGAATTAAGAAATATATATATATATATTTTTTTTTTTTACATATCCTGTCTTTATTATGCTTGAATAGCTTTATATTCTCTGGTGTAAGGCTTCCTTGCTTCTGCAAACAAATTGTTCTGTAAATATCCATTTTACATGCACAGAGACAGTACAGATATCTCCAATTTTCTAGAAGGGCTACTTCAAAGAAACCCCAGAAAACCAAAATATCTTTTAAAACACTAGATAATTTCACATTTGTCAGCAGATAATAATAAAGACAAGAGTCTTTAATTTGCTGTTCACTATGCACATTTTCAGACTTTACATCTCTGGCAGAATAAAGTTTTAAAAAAATACCAGTATATTACCCCATATTTTATTTTCATTGTTTCTATAAATGATGTCTCAAGAGAGAAATAAACCAAATAATAAGGCTACTATTCAAATTCACATTTAGTATTGCTTTTGGATTAAAATACATTTTAATATGTCTCGCAATTTTAATATTAGAGTGTAATGGTTGTATAAGGAATAATTTTTAATTTTAGTGTTTGGGTAGCTCTGTCCAAACTTAATCTTTAAGCATGAGCATGAAGAATTTGCACATCTACTGACTTTAGGGGGTAATTTGTGCTATATTACAACAGGTTATTTAAAAAAGTGATACTTTATGCTGCCCGCTCTTGCATTCTCTAGGGGCAGGAAGATGTCAGTTCCCATTAGCAGGATCTTGACCTTGGATGCTCCCAAACGAGTTTAGCACGGCAGCTAATTGCCTGTGTCTTAAACACAGTAACCCTATAACATAAACAAAAGGGAGTAGCAATTTCAGCAAATCCTTCAATGCTCACTGAAATTATTCTCTGGTCTGGACAAGATATTTTATAGCTGAAGAAACTGTCTTATTGAATAAGAAGCTGGGTTTGTCCCTGTCCCAAATTTTAGCTACAATGTCCAAAAATGAGTTATTTTTCAAGACCCATTCTCAGTTGGCTGACAGAGCAAAAGCTCCAGGATTCTTAATGGTATGTTGTGAATATGTGCCTTGTGATGCTTTTTTGTTTGTTTACTGGGTCACATTTTCCCCTCAAGAATTGAGGTAATGAGGTGCTGGGTTCCAGAACTCATAAACATTAGGGGAGGTTCTGTAAAGAGCTTCGAATCAGACATATACTTAGCAAATAATAGATGTATACAAATGACAAGTGTAATCTAAAAAAATTTAGATCCATTATGGCAACACCAAAGAAGATGCATTGAAAACTCACCGTTTTTAAGATCTTAAAGAGAAAGTGACAGATTCCTGAAATATGAGGAGCTTTTCAAAGAGGATTAAAAAGAAAGATCTTGCAAAGATAATTTCAATTCCCCTGATGGCTGGAACAGAGGGTTTGGCCCAAGGTTAAGGCAATTAATGGGAATTATTTTCAGCATCTTAACGAGGTGTCTCACAAAAGTCAAACTGGCAAGTGCTGAGCCTGGTACTGAGTGCTCAGCAGGAATTGGGCTTATTAAAGGAAGATGCACCAGTAGATGGTGCTCAAGAATTCACAGAATTGCTTCTGGCTCTGCAGGACTAACCCAGCCCTGCATACAGATGGCTGAGAGCAGCTTTCCTCCTCACGTGCAGAGTGACATGGAAAAACAAGGCCAGATCTCAAGAGAAATCCTATACATCCTGTGCATTCTGCACATCCTAAATAATGCCTGGAACCCTCTGGGTCATGATCTCCCCAAAGGAAGGGTCAAAGCAATTCTTTCTTCTTTTGTCATGTGTGAGATGAATCAGGAGCAAGTCATGATTGGTGTTGTCAAGAAATGCTGACAAATTTGACAGTGAGGGCACTGCTGATTGCCCTAAACTCGTTTTTTTTATCAAAAAAATTGTATTGCTTGGCTTACTCGTAGCATTACTTTCCCAGAGAACTGTCAGTGTTGGTGAGGGGTCTCCAAGTTTTTCGGATGATGTTGCCTGGGCTGAAATGCAACTGCTTTCTCACTTCATTTTGGCTTTGGATTTTATATTAGTGATCTCTTTGTAAAACTCTTCTCAGTGTTATGTGTTTCCAGGCAGTCTCTGTGCAAGCATTTAGTCAGAAAATTACTGTATGCAATACTTGCAAAACTGATTTTATAAGAAAATTTATCATAGCTCTTGCTGCTGTACCATGTAGGGGATGTTGTCTGAAACACATCCCTAGGCTTGCCATCAAGATGTCTTTTCTCTGTTTCACCATGAAGAATTTTCATTGCATCTCTCTGCAAATTTTAAAATGGATTATCAAAAGATCA
Source organism: Dryoscopus gambensis (assembly GCA_013389985.1). Classification (NCBI taxonomy): domain Eukaryota; kingdom Metazoa; phylum Chordata; class Aves; order Passeriformes; family Malaconotidae; genus Dryoscopus; species Dryoscopus gambensis. The sequence continues at coordinate 3,871 of WEIT01039444.1, read as the reverse complement.
TATCATCTATGGATACCTTCTGAATGATAATGGGAAAAAATAGAGTTGAAAATGAAAATTATCCCTAGAAATAACTATTGAGTGCAAGACTGGGAAAGAAAAATCCTTTGCAACCTCAGATAGTCCTGTAAAAGTGCTTAAGAGATTGGCACAGCACAGCTCCTCTTCTTATTCCATGAAACCAGAACCAAGTTTAGGCCATGAAACATTTCTTTATTTCTATGTAATATGTTACAGTTAATGTTAAGAATCTCGTTATACTAACTATTAAAACAGGGTAGCAGTTTTCTAGAAAACCTTTCATCCCTTTTGTTTGTTCTCTTAAGGCAATAATGAGGAATTTCTTCCTTCTTGATCATCTCCAGCTTTTATTTAATGAAATTAGTTCTGTGGCAATTCTGGCTGAATACCTGTGAAAAAAACCCCATATGAACAATGTATAGCTTTGTAGTACAGTTTGGCTGTGGTATTATACCTTTTCAAAATTTTTACTAACTTCCAGAATAATCTGTATTTTTTTTTATCTTTCACCGCACATTTTCAAAATGCTCAATAAAACATGTTTTTGTGCTAAATGACAAATAGAAGATGCATTTCTTTGCATCAGTTCAATTTCACAGTCTTGTTAAATTTTGAATAGACTGCACTTCTCATCTGTAAAAGATAATTCATATTAGATGTTTGCAGTGATTTCAGTACTAGGCTACTAGGAAGGAAATTAACTCCATCCCAGCTGAAACCAGGACAATGTTGCATAATTAATATTAATCACAGAAGTATGAATGTATTTATTTTTAAAGGGCCGTATACAGTAATGACTCTGTTCCTGAAGGCTACGAGCAGGGGTGGACAGAGGGAATTTAGCTGGATGTAAAGGCTGACCCTACTAACCACACATTAAGTGTATGTTATAATTTTGATTTGCACAGATGCTAATAAATGCAAGGTCACAAAATCACACACTGACCAGGGCAAGGCCTGACAGAAGCCAAGCACACAGGAACGTAAGGCTGTAAGCTGCTGGGGCTGTCACCTCCATACAGCTGTTTTCCAAAAGTTGTGTTCCCTTTTCCCATCAAAGAGACACACTTGTCTGTCTGAATCTTCTCACTCTTGGAACATCTGTCTGTGCATCACTTGACAGTCACGTTATTCTTGTGAGAATCCAAGATCATGAAGAGTAAGTGAGGAACTGCAGGTGCTGGGGTTTTTTGTATTTGAGATCAGTTGAAATCCTGTAGTCATAGCTCCTGAGGTGCTCTATGAACTAGTGCATCTCAGTCTCAATCGTTCTAGTTGATGTTTCTCTCTCTCTCTGTCACTTGATAGCTGTTTTCCTAATTTACTTGTAAGACATCTCTCAGAGTAGTTGAGTGTTATGCCATCAACTTTACCCAGAGAACTTGCTCTTTCAAAGAGCAGAACAGGCAAATTGTAAAAGTATTCATAAAACAGAAATATTGCTATTTTTTCCATATTTTAACCACATCATCCGGTGTATTCTGTCAAGCTCAGAACGCTCTGGAAATTCTTGTTGTACCACTGACAAGTGCTATCTTAAACTTGCCTCTCAAGTTTTAGAGCTTTGGTTCAGATGGACATTTAATTAACACTCCTGTAGCCTTTTCAAAAAATATTTCCTTTTTGTCCCCCTCTGTCATTTAAAGTAGCAAATACAGAAGGACTTTATTAGACTTAGGTTTTGGGGCTTTTTTCCTCTTGTACAAGTTCAATTATATCCCTACCTGTAATGCTTTTTTGAGTTGGATCAGTAAATACACTATTCAAGCTAATACTCTAGTCCCACAAAAACTGGAAGCAAAGAAAAAACTGCAATAAAAATGGAAAACAAGAAGAATAAACTTCACCATAAACTGAAAAAAAAAAATCTCTTTATTTCAAAGAAAACCTCAAATTTTGGATGAAAGT